>JAQZBX010010703.1:0-43904 GCA_029593785.1 Cabassous unicinctus
TGATGATATTATCTCATAATCTGAAACAAATGTTCCATCATGGTGTGGTGTATTGATGAAAAGGAGTTGTATGGGAATTCTACACATGTGCATGAATGTTTGGTAAGTTCACAACTTTTGTAATAAAAAGATACTTAAAAAATAATAGGTTTTTCTGGGGGTAAAGAGCCTGGGAAGTAAGCACACAGAGGAGCAGTACAGCTGAGCTTGGAGAGAATCAAGCCCCTGGGAGAGTGACAGAGCCAGTCACCTGAGAGTCTACAGCTGGCCTTGTGAAGAGAGCAGGGCAGCTGATACCAGAAAGAAACAATCCCTGGGAAGAGAGGAACCCAGGGAGCCTGAACTCTTGGCAGACATCAGCAGCCATCTTGCTACAACATGTGGCAACAGACTTTGGTGAGGGAAGTAACTTATGCTTTATGGCCTGGTAACTGTAAGCTTCTACCCCATATAAATACCCTTTATAAAAGCCAACATTTTTCTGGTAATTTGCATCAGAACTCTTTTTGCTGAGTAATACACTACATTAAGTTTCAATTTCACAAGAAAATATTAATAAGTGCAATGATCAATATCAAAGCCTGGATTATGGTCTGTCTTCCTTCACTAGGCACTGGAATTGAACTCAGGGGCATCCTATTAGAGAATGTAGCAGAACATCAGAGAATGGGAATTCAATATTCTATCATTAGTTGTGTGGGTCTCCACCCACCAAGACAATGCCCCATGAACCACTGAACATATTCATATGTCATAGAGGCTTGCCCCAGGTGCACCCCTCCCCACACATCTTGCCATCAATGACACCCTGCACCACTGATCCTCCCCTGCAACTTTTGTGACCCTTCTCAAAAACATGCTCTTAAACAAACAATGGATTGAGGAGGAAATCTGAATAGAAATAAGGAAATATATTGAAGGGAATGAAAATGAATAGATTCTTGCATATATGTTCAAGTAATATTTGACAAGGCCACCAAACCCACTCAATTGAGATATAGTGACCTCTTCAACAAATGGTGCCAGGAGAACTGGATATCCATAGCCAAAAGAATGAAAGAAACATTATATAATGCCCTATATATAAAGTAACTAAGATGAACCAAAGATCTAAATAGAAGAGCCAAGACCCTAAAACTCTAGAAGATAATCTAGAAACATCTACAAAATCTTATATTAGAAAGCATTTCATAAACTTTACACCCAAAGTGTGAGAAACAAAAGGAAAAATAGATAATTGAGACCATCTCAAATTAAAACTTCTTTGCACTCCAAAGAAGTTTGTTAAGAAAGTATTAAAGGTGCCCACTCAATGGGAGAAAATATTTGGAGACCATTTGTCTGATAAGAACTATATTAGTCAGTCAAAGGGGTGCTGATGTAAAGACCCAGAACTCTGTTGGCTTTTATAAAGGGCATTTATTTGGGATAGAAGCCCAATGGGTTGGGGACTCAACCCTGCACACCGTAATGACATGGTCAAGTAAAAGCCCTAATCTTGAGTTGATCAAGTAAAAGTGAAATCTCTGAATCTAATACAATCTATTATGCCCAGAGCAACAGACCAGTTTACAAACACAATCCAATATCTATTTTTTGAATTCATAAGCAACACCAAACTGCCACACTCCACCCTCTGGATTCCAAAAAGATATTACAATGTTTTAAAAAAACAAATAAAATCATATCACAATCAGTTTAAAGAAATATTGTTTGTCTTGTGGCAAAGTGTCATCTGTGTGTAGACCTCTGAAACTTACAAAACTATTTATCTGTTTTGAATATACAAAGGGTAAGAAAAAGGGTAAACATTTGCATTCTCATAAAGAGAAATTGGAAGGGAAACATGAGTCACGTGTCCCCTACAGTTCCATAAACCAGCAAGGCATACTTCATTAGACTTCAAAGTCTGACAGTCATTCTTCAGATGACTTAAGATGATGGTTTCTTCTCCTTGGGGCCTCATAGGGCCCACACATTCTACAGGCTTGCCCAATGGCCATTTTCTTGGTTCCACCCTCATCAAGAATCTGGGTGGTGACTGAGTTCCAGACCTCACCCTCCGAGAGCATTGGGGTGATGGCTACACATTATCCAATCATTGAAGGGTAGAGTCTCAGCCCCCTTAGTACAGGGAGGTGGAGGCAACATTCTCCCTAATCTTTGGTATACAGGCCCAACCCTCTCAGAGCAGTGAGCTGGTGACCTGGCCTTCCTTAATCTGTGGGGGACAGGCCCAACCTTCTCAGACTTATGGGGTGTTGATCTTATTCTCCCCAACTTTTGGGAAATGTGCCCCAACCTCTCTGTAGCCTGAGGTGGCAAAACTCTCCCTGAGCATCAGGCTGGAATATCAACCCTCTTCAACTCTCAGGGCAAATTCACCTTCTCTGAACAAATGTGTGGGGTTCCTCTCTTGGCCCAAGGAGGTTACTTAATTATAGATCTCAGCATCCATGATTTGCCTCTTAGAGCTGTTTTCCCTTCCATCTTTCCCAAACACATTGTTTTTACACCATGCTGACAGTGATTTTGTTCATACAGCTTTCTCAAAAAGCTTGTTGGTTTAACAGACAGGAAGCAGGAGTCCAAGCCATCAGACATTAAGACTTTCCACAAGTCCTTCCTGTATAACTGCATTTTTGATCCTGATTTATAAGTTCCAAGTACAGTTAATTCCGCAAATGGTGCACTATCATCTGACAACTTGATTTCCAGAGGCCTGGAATTTCTCAAATCAGTTTCTGATTTCTTTGTGCCCAACAATTCAGTTTTCAGTTTATCTCTTTCATCTAGAATTTTGCTATATGTTGCAAGGAGAAGCCAAGCTGTATTCTCTGAATTTCCTTTGGAAAGTTCTTCAGCTAAATGCTCAGACTCACCATTTTCAAATTCTGTCTTCCATCAAACATCAAGAGTTAATGTTGTTATCTACAACTTTAAAACACAGATTGCCTTTCCGACAGTTACCAACAATAGTTTCATTTATTTCTAAGGCCTCATAAAAAGTCTTTTTAGTGTCCATATTCCTATCAGCAGTCTCTTCAAGATACCTTGAGTTGGACTCTTTAGGGCCTTATAACTGTAAGCTTCTACCCCAAATAAATATCCTTTATAATGCCAGCAGAGTTCTGGTACTTTGCATCAGTACCTCTTTGGTTGACTAATATAAAATTTGGTACCAAGAAGTGGCATTGTCCATTTACAATTTCCAAATCTTGGAATGGTTTTATAAATGGGTAAGGGGTAGCTTTAGAAAGGAACTATGAGATGCTGGATAGATAAGGACTAGATTGCTTTAAAGAGACTTTTGATAGGAATATGGACATAAGAGGTGCTTTCTCACCCAAAGCCAATGGCCAAGTATTGAAGCAAAATGCTGGGTGATGTCTGTGAGGATTCAGTCCTCAAATTTTCCTCTTAAGGCACCATGGTCTCAGCTTCTTATTATATCAGCTGTAGGCTGACATAAGTCTCATCTCTCTTTCTGGGCTTAGCTGCTCTGCTCTATCTGAAAGGTCAGCTGTAAACTATCAGGTGAATTGCTTGGCTCTTTCTCCAGGGCTCCAGCATCAAAACTAAACCCTGTCTTCTCCTTCTCCATATATTTACTTCTGTGTGAGAGTCTGTTTTACCACCAACAAGGGGGTGGGGACTCAACTCTGCATAACCTAAAGATGTGGTTAAATAAAAGCCCTAATCTTGATTTAATAAAGTAAAAGTGAAACCTCTGAATCTAATATAATCTAATACACCCAGAAATTGTGATAAAAACACAATCCAATGTCTATTTTGGAATTCATAAACAATATCAAACTGCCAGAGGACCCAATATCTAACATATATAAAGAAACCCCACATCTCAAAAATAAAAAAAGACAACCCATCTAACAAATGTGCAAGAGATTTGAATTAACATTTTTGGAAAGAGGAAATACAAATGCCTTAAAATCTCTGAAAAGATTCTCAACATCATTAGTTATCTGTGAAATGTATTGGAGGAATGGGAACAGTCATCCACTGCTGGTGGGAATGTATAATGGTACAGCCATGGTGGAGGATAGTTCGGCAGTTCCTCTGAAAGCTTACTATAGAATTGCCATATAATCCTGCAATCCCACTGCTGAGTATATACCAGAATAACTGAAAGCCCGGACATGAACAGATATATGCACACCAATGTTCATAGTGGCATTATTCACTATTGCCAAAAGTGAGAAGCAACTCAAGTGTCCAGCAACAGAAGAATCAATAAGCAAAATGTGGTATATACAGACAATGGAATGTTACTTACCTCTAAGAACAACATGTATAAATCTTTATAACGTTATGTTGTGTGAAATAAACCAGCTTTTAAAGGACAAATATTCATGGCCTCATTGATATGACCTAACCTGTTGAGCAGACACACAGAGCAAGAGTCTAGAAGATAGGTTATCAAGTAACAGAAAAGGAGTAGAGTGGTGTGAACCAATTCTCCATATGGGCAAAACTCATGATGAGGTTGAAGGGGGTCATTTATCAGTGGAGGGGGGTGATTGTGGTGCAGGGATGTGAGTTGGGTTGGTGCCACTGGAATATTTGGAGTGTTGGGATGGACTATCCATGGAACTGAGGGGAGGCTTGGTGGAAGGAACAGGTGTCTTCTGGGGATTTGTAGGTCTGAATTTGAAACTGCAATGGTGGGAATGTTTATTTTTATTTTTTTTAATATGGCAGAGGATGATCACTGGTGCAGGGTTTTGCTGATTGGAGGATATGTGGGATAGGGTACCCCTGGAGAATACTTCTATGGAATATGAATATGTTCATGTTGTCATGAACATATTATGTCAAGGAGGCTTAAAAGGAAAGAGGAAACCTGAATACTCAGAGGCATCAACTGCCATCTTGCTTCAACACATGCCAACAGGGTTTGGTAAGGAATTAACCTTGAATTGGACTCTTTAAGATCTTGTAACTGTAAGCTGTTACCCAAAATAAATACCCTCTATAAAAGCCAACAGATTAATGGTGCTTTGCATCAGCACCCCTTTGTGTGATTAAAACAATAGCCCTGCTACATTCTCAAATAGAGGGGCAAGAACATCTTGAGTACATAGGTGGTGTCTAATAAAAGAAAGCAGACCACTATGTCATACCCTCAATATTAATGCATATAACTGGGAAGCAGATGTAGTTCAAGTGGTTGAGCACCTGCTTCCCATGTACAGGTTCCTGGTTTCAATCCCCAGTACCTCCTAAAAATAAAACAAACAACCAATCAATCAAACAAACAGAAACTCTCATTGGGGAATGTATGTAACTCAGGTTCTGAGTGCCTCTTTCCCATGTCCTAGGTCCTGGGTCCAATCCCTGGTACCTCCTAAAAAAATAATGCATTTAGCTCTAAGGTTTATTCTTCAAAAATTGAAATTTAGTTGTTGCCATAAGTTCTGAGGGAAGGAAGAGGGATGAATGGGTGGAAAAGGGGCTTCTTTGGAGCTTTAGAATTGTTTTGTATGATCATGGAATTATGTATACAGACCATTATACATTTTGTCAGAACCTATAAAAGTATACTTTGCAAAATGCAAACCATAATTTTAACCATTGACCATGGTTAGTAGCAAAGCTTCTATATTTGTTCATCAATTGTAAATAATGTACCATAGTCATGTAGGATGTTATTAGTAGGGGAGGATGTGAGAAAGGGAGGGAGTGAGGTATATGGGAATACCCTATATTTTCTATGTGACTTTTCTGTCATCTAATGTTTCTCAGAAAGTAAAAAAAAAAAAAGACAATGGGAGAATATACAGACTAAATTTTCAATATATGTAAAAGATAACAGATCTTATGGTGATGAAAGGAACAACACAAAAAAGTTTAATTTTTTAATTTAAAATAATGTGGTGGTGTTTTTTTCTTTGCTACATTTTGGATTTCAGATTGTTGTAATTGTAGGGAAAATCACTGATCCAGGATATAGGTGGTGGAGAAATGTGTCAGGAGGGACACACCTGGAGCATGCCTCTATGGAATATGAATGTGTTCATGTGATCATAGGATGTTGTTTCAGTAGATGGAGACCCACAGAATAACCAAAGGATATTAAATTATCATCCTGGTGAATCCTGCTACATTCTTTTATAAAGTGTCAAGAATCTATAAATTACATGAGTAATGCCTAGGAAAGGAGGGCAGAACAATAGTTCAGGCCTTGGATATCGATGCTTGTACTTATGAACCTTGTTCTTGTGAAATTGAAACTTAGCCTAGTAATATACATTGCCAAAGAATTACTTGCTAAAAATCTCCTTGTTTCTCTCATGTGGCTTCTCAGCCAATCTCAACATATAAATTACTTTCACCTTATGTGGGACTTGACTCCTGGGGATGAGCTTCCCTGGAACTAAGGTATTAATATCAAGCACCAACTAACAATTCATTTAGAAAAAGACCTAGACCAAAAGGGGAAATATTAAATACAAATGAGTTTTTATGGCTAAGAGATCTCAAAGTGAGTAGGGAGGTCATTCAAGCGGTTAAACTTATGCACATCTCAGGAGGATATCACTGACTGCCACAGTAAACAGTGCTCAAGTAGGGGTGCTCCTGAGGGCTCTAGAGACATCTAGACACTATAGACATGGAAGATAACCCCAGGAAATTGGCACCCCTTCGTGGGCCTTACCTTGGTATACATGGTAACCCATCACACCCAGTGTATCAGAGCTACTCATTTATAATTTTCCTACATATTTTTCTTCTGCTCCATTTATTTGAACCTATAATTAGCACTATACTCATTAAATATATGTCCAAAATACTTAAATGTTCTTGCTGTTCATATGTCAGGTGAGCCCTGAATCTAAACAGAGTTGCAGCCAACACATTCTCTTCAGTTCATTGGACTCAGCCAGGACAACTAACAAAAGAGTAATGAATGACAAAACTCATCCAACAAAATAGAGAATATCTACAACTGCAAGCAAGAAAGTTCCACCTATTTGACCTGTGGTACCTAAGCCCCTATCAATCAGAAGCAGAATGGGCATCACCATCCCCAAATCATCAAAAGTGAGGAATGAGCAACCATAAGGAAGGAATGCAACTATGAACTAAAGTAAACTTTATTATTCAACTAAGGGAAGAACATGTAATGTTGATATAAAGACAGAGGTCACTAGAGTTTCTGAGAGGAGAGTGAAGTAAAAATAGGTACACCACTGTGCTTTTTTGAGACATTGGAGTTTTTATGCATTATATTGCAATGACAGATATGAGCCATTATTCATTTTGTTAAAGCCTATAAAATTGTGCAGTGCCAAGTGTAAAACATAATGTAAACTATAGACCATACATAGTAGAAATGCTTCAATATGTGTTCATCAATTGTAACAAATGTACCACATTAATGAAATATGTTGTTAATGGCAGAATGTATGGGAAGGTGAGGGAGTGGGGTATATGGGAAACCCCTATATTTTCAATGTAACATTTATGTAATCTAAAGCTGCTTCAAAAAATGAAAATAGGAAAAAATGCTTTTAAAAATATAAATATAAATATACTAGACAGATGGAGACAGAATAGCAGCTATGTACAGCAAGGAAACATAGAGAGATTGGGAGGTGATGAGGCTATTTTTTTGCCTGTTTTTTTAAAAAATTATTATTGTAATAATTAAAACTATCTAATAATGATTGAAGTAATGAATGCACAATTATGTGATTATGTCAAATACAATTGATTGTACATTTTGGATGGATTTATGATTTATTAATATTTAACAATAAAATTGATTTGTTAAAAATATATTATAAACTTAAAGTTTTCAAAATATCATTATATTGGCACATAGATAGATATATTGACAAATGGAATCAAATTGAGAATTCAGACACAGACCTTTTCTTCTATGGCCAATTGATTTTTGACAAGGCTGCTGAGTCCACTCAATTAGGAAATAATAGACTCTTCAACTACTGGTGATGAGTGAACTGGATCTCCACATGCAAAAGAATGAAAGAGGACCTCTTTCTCACACTATACATAAAAATGAACTCTAAATGGATTAAAGTCCTAAGTATAAGAACCAGGATTATAAAATTCCTAGAAGTGATTATAGGAAATATCTTCAGGATCTTGTCTTAGACAATGGTTTCTTAGGCTTTATTCTGATATCACAAGCAAAGAAACAAACAAACAAACAAAATACATACATGGGCATCCTTAAAATTAAAAACTTTTGAATATCAAAGTATTTTGTAAAAAAAGTGAAAATATAACATACTCAAGGGAAAAAATATTTGGAAACCACATATCTGATATGGGTTAATAACAAAATATATAAAGAAATCATACAACTCAACAATAAAAAGACTAACAATTCAATATAAAAATTGGCAAAAGTCTTGAATGGATATTTTCAAAAAAATGATATCCAAAGAGCTAAAGGGCACATTAAGTGATGCTCAACATCGCCAGCTTTTTTAGTTTGCAAAAGGTTGCCAAAGCAATATATGAGAAATGGGTTGGCTTTTACTATGGGGATTTCTTACCTTATAAGCTTACAGTTCTGAGGCTGAGAAAAAAGTCCAAATCAAGGCATCAGATGACACTGTTTCCTTGAAGATCAGCTGCCATATATCCAAGTTTCATGTCACATGACAGGCACAATTGCAGCATCTGATAATCTCTGTCTTCTCCTCCTGGCTCCATTGCTTTCAGCTTCTGGCTTCTTCCGCCTTAGTCTTGCTCCTGTGGCTTTCTCTTTCCCAGTTTCCATTGATTTCACCTTCTGGCTTTGGGGACTTTCTCTCTCTGCTTCTGGAGATTTCTCCCTATCTCTTTGGCTTTATTTTTCATTCTTTATTCTTCCCAATTTTGAAGGACTCAAGTAGGAAGATAAAGACTCACCCTGGGCTAAACCTTACTGATGTAACCTAATCAAATGGCCCTTAACAGAAGAAATTTCATCAAAGGGTCCCACCTACAATAGGTTCACACCCAAAGAAATGGATTAATTTAAGAAAAGGATTTTCTGGGGTACAAAAAAGACTCAATCTATCACGTTAGCTATTAGGAAAATGAAAATAAAAACCACAGTGGATATGATTTCAAACCCACTGGAATAGTGACTCTCAATAAAACAGAAAACTGCAAGTGTTGGAGAAGATGTAGACAAATAGTAACACCAAATCATTGCTCATAAGAATGTAAAGTAATGAAGCCTTTTTGGAACACAGTTTGGTTTTTCCTCAGGAAACTAAGTATAAGATTTATCCTATGTCTCAGCAATGCTGCTACTAGGTATATACCCAGAAGAATTGAAATCAGGGTATCAAACAGATACTTGATTGCCAATAATCATAGAAGCATTATTCATTATTACCAAAAGGAAGAAGCATTCCAATTGTCCATCAGCTGATGAATGGATAAAAAAAAAATGTTGCATGTACACACAATGGAATATTATTCTCCCATAAAAAGAAATGAAGTCTTTATTCATGTGACAACATACATGAACCTTAAGGATATTATGCCCAGAGAAATAAGCCAGGCACACAAGGACATATATTGTTTGATTCCACCCATAAGAACTAATTATAATAAGCAAATAAAGTTAGAATCTAGTATACATGTTACTATTGTATAGATTAGGGTTAGAGAATGGGGAGTTGTTGCTTAATTTGTACAGAATTTCTATTTATGTTGACTTTAAAGTTTTAGCAATGGATAAGGGGATGGTTTCACACTATGGTAAATGTAATTATCTGCACTGAATTATATATATGAATGCAGTTTAAAAGGGAAAATTTTAGGTCATATATATTACTAGAAAAAATTAAAAGATAAAACACAGGACTATATAATACAGTGAACCCTTTTGTAGATCATAGGGTATAGTTAATAGAAGTATAAAAATATTCTTTCATGAATTATAACAAATGCATGACACTTGGTGTAAACAATAAGGTGTTATATGGAAAAAATATATACCTAATGTAAACTATGCATTATAGATCATACTACGTTCCTGTAACTTTCTCTTTCTCTTTTTAATAATCTTTCATCAATTGTAAGAAATGTACTACACTAAGGCAAAGTGCCAAAAATAGGGGCGTATGTGGGAATGCTGTATTTTTTACATAATTCATCTGTGAACCTACAACTTCTCTAATTAAAAAAAAAAAAGTATTTATGACATATTTCACAGACATGTGTATTGTGTGCTTTAAATAAGTTAATCCATGTAAATTACTTCACACATTGCTAGAATCTAGAAAATCTCAATAAATGATGGCTACTAATGTTAAAAAATAGTATACTTGTAAGGCACTCTGTAAATCTATGTATTCTGTGCTGTTATATGTTTCTGGCAGATTGAGCTCTCCACAGTGTCTTTATCTTGGTTGGCCTTGGTGAATGGAAGTCTATGAGCCCATGCATATCCTTCATCATTTCAAGCATGGACACTTTGTTCATGAGTCCACTGAACAAGGACAGGAATGGGTGGGGAAAGAGGCTGACTGGTAAAAATAGAACAGGTCATTCTACCCATTTAATTATTTAAAACCCTTTCTGCTGAGTTCACCCTTTTCTGAGTATTCACATGGGGCACATATCTTTCAAGTCTATTGCCAATTCAGAAAGCTCTATCCACATATATATTCCATGTGGAACTCTGCATTACCAATTTCCCAGTTATGTTCCTTCCAAATCCCTGACCATCCAGCTAAACCATGAACCACAGCCAATGTGCCTTCAATACTTGCTCAAGTCAGATCTTATGTATGCCACTTTAATCTGACGATAGACTGATGGTGTCCATGCTTGACTATATGGCTTGGTTGGTCAGACATCACCCATATCATTATAATCCATTAAGGACTCATGGTAACTTGGTGGTTATGGTTAAGCATTCAGTCTCTTCTAAGGCCCAGTAGCAGGCCAAAAGCTGTTTCTTAAAATAAGAATAGTTATCTGCAGAGGATGTGTGCGATTTGTTCCAAATTCTTAAGTCTATCCAGTGTTATTTACTTATAGGAACTTGCCAAGGCTCCAAACAGCATCTCTGTTTGTCTCTGAAATATCAATACCCCATTGCTGGATCATATGGCCCAAGTGGCAGAGGAGCTTGAATAGCATCCTGGAACTTTTGTAGGGACTTCTTTTGCCCTGGTCCTCATTCAAAGCTACTTTTCCATAACTAACCTCTGAAGAGATATCTCAACTTGCCACATACTGTGATGTATCTAGAATACCAAAATTCTGTTCATCTAGAATCACTCTCAATACCAAAGTCTTTATCAGAGTTCTCCAGAGAAAAATAAACAATAGAATATATGTGTTTATACATTAGAAAATTTATAAGGAATTGGCTAATCATAGAGGGGTTTGGCAAGTCCTAACTACATAGGAAAGACCTTAGACTTTGAATTCTAGTAATCTTGAGGTTTAAGTCTTCAGTCTGAATTCTTTAGAGGAAAATGGTAGGCTGGAAATGCTGATAGCAGTTGATATTGATATCAATGGTAAAAATTATTTTTATCTCTGGAGTCTTCAATTCTTGCTGATAAGTCCTCCAAGTAATTGGATGATGTCTTCCTACTTCAGGGAGGATAGTCTCCTTTACTTAGCTCTGCCTGATTGTAGATACTAATCTCCTCTATGAAATAATGTGCACTCTACCATGGCATTATACCAAACAACTAGAAACCAAAAGCCAGACAAGTTGACACACAAAATTAACAAACAGGATCTCTATGGCTTGGTTGAGATATATATATATATATACACATATATATATAAAATATTAGACAATATATATAAATATATATATAATATTTGACAATATATACAACCTATTCATTGTAAAAACACTTAAAAATAGGAATAGATGGGATCTGAACCTGAAAGGGTCGTTGATGAAAAATCAACTGCTACAATCATACTTAATAGTGAAAGAATGAAGACTTTTGTGCTGAGATGAGGAACAAGAATAAAGATTGTTAACTCTTTCCATTTTGATTTAAAAAAAATATTGAAAAGAAAGAAGTAAAGTGTATCATTTTACAGATAATGTGATCTCACATAAAGAAAATCTTAAAGAAAACACTGAAAAGCTATTAGAACTAATAAATGAGTTCTGAAAGTTTGAATGACCCACAGTCATAATACAAAACTCAATTTTTTCTATATGCTTGCAACAAGGATGCCAAATATAAAATTAAGAAAAAAATTTGCATTTAAAATAGAAGTAAAATGAATAAATTTAATAAAATATGTACAACATGTAAGCTCTGAAAATATTATTCTCACAAAATAAAATTGAAAGAAATGAAAAAAGACCTAGAAAAATTTAATAGCATGCACACCTATGGATTGGAAGGCTTAATAAAGTAAGCATGAAAATACTCCTCAATTTTATTTACAGTTTCAATGTAGGAACTGGAAATAAAAGCAGGAAAGAATACATATATATATATGTATACATATATATATACATATATATATATGGACCTTACAATTATTAGTATGTTATAATTGGAAATGAAAGCTAAAGTGTCTTCTTTTTATTTCAATTAAAACATATTATTTCAGAACCTGAATATATATATGAAAAAAATTGAATAACAATCTGTTTTAGTTGGAATACTCAGTAATGTTGGAATTATCAAGTCTATGAGAAGAACAGGTACATTTTTCAAATCAGAGCTTATATGGCAGCTTTAGGCTATTTGATAAAACCTTTAAATAGATAGTGTATGTGCTTTACCCTTCTTAGAGAGAGGAGGATTATATGTTCAAATCACTCATTGATCTGGACTCGATTATATCAGCTTTGTAATAATAACAAAATTAATCATTATAGTAACTACAACAACAGCAATTGCAATAATGATAATGACTCTGTGTAGCCATAAAGTTGTTAATTTTGGCATAATTGTTTCAAGTAAGTGTAAAGAAATAATTAAACTTTTTAAAAATTATATTATTTTCAGCATAATTTATACTTCATTAAATAGAAATAAAATTCATATTAAATTAGTACAATTAAAACTATGTTATATATTTATGTAATATGATTGCATGCTATTTAAGGTAAATAGAATGTCTAAAATTTGTCCAGAAAAATATAAATGGCTATTAAATGATATTTCACTTTTCAGATAGGACAAAAATAGCATAATGAATGTCTGCTCAAAAATATTTATAAATTAAATGGATTCACAATCTAAAATACAGTAAAATATGTAAGGATCTGAAAAATCTCATTTTAAAACAAATGTGATAACATAATGACCAATATATTGGGTCACTCATCTTTTGAAGGAGTTCCACTACCTTAACATATATTGATCTTACCAAGTACAATACAGTATAATATGCTGCTGATGCAGGAATAAACATATCAATAAAGAGATATATATGTTCAAGGTAATTTAAATCTTAATCCAAGAGCTGCAATGAAGCAAAAAGAAGAGCACTAACAAGAAAACTGGAAACCCAGGGCATTATTTCCTGTTTTACATGGTAGAGTCCATACAGATTAAAAGCCTAAATTTGAATGGTAAAACTACAGAGCTAACAGAAAATATATATATAACTTTGAAAACTTGAGGTGCTTAAAACCACCCTAAAGAACATATAAAACTACAATATAGAGGGAAAGAATTCCTTGACATTATCATAAAAGTTATCTCTTCAAGGAGACACATAGGCAAATTTAATAGATGAATGAAGCAATAGGAGATGTTTTCCCAAGTTCCAAGTTCAGAAGGTATAAATATATGTTATTAAATATTGTCAGAAATATTCTCAAATAAAAGGTCATATTTAGAAACACCATAAAGGTATAACAAAATTATTTTTTATTTTTTAATATTCAAAATATAATTTAAAATGCCTATCAACAGTGATCTAATTCACTGTCAATCAAATACATGGAATTTTAGGCAAAATGAAACAAAGTATTAAAAGGATGACAATGGCAACTATTGTAAAGCTGAGTTTTTGTTGTTTTGGCAAGGATGTAGACTCAGCATATTGTTCTTGCTTTATTGAAAAACGTCATTTAGTAAACTGGGATTTGGAGGCTTAGTTATTCATGGATTTGGGAATAGACAATATATGGTGACTGTTGTAGGGGACAATGCAGTTGTTAGAACAACAATAAAAAAATAGTTATATTTAAGCAACTTTCACTGATCTTTTGAGGTAGATACATAAAACAAAAAGGAGAATAAGATTGATTTAACAACAAAATTTATTAGAATTAATGAAGCACGTATATACACACATATCACATTCAATATTAAAGTTTTATATAGTAATTGTAGCTGAAGAAAAATTGCTTCAGGTTTTGTCAAATTGCCATAATTTCTTCAATTAGATATTTAATTATTAATCTCGCTAAATATTTCATAATAGACAGCATGGAAATATGAAAGCCTTTTCTCTTAAGTGTAAATTCTCCTCCCACCTGAAACAAGACCTTTTAACTGTATATAAATAAAGCAGTACATAGACAATTGCTGTACAACCAGTTTTTAAAAGGTATTGACAGGAAATTCTATTGTTCTTTTCTCTCAGGTCTGAATCATGGATAACCTCTAGGTTTTCTCTTCCTATCAGCCATTATCAACAGCTTCTACTCTGCCAGATCTCCAGACTCCCTTAAATTCACCGATTTTTTGGTATCTCTTAGCTCATGTGCAGAAAGACCAATGCCTGAATTCAGCAACCTTATTACTTACTTTGACCTTTGTCTCTCTAGATTTTTATTATTTTAAGCATTGAAACTTTGTCAGAATTATTTGTTTTATATGATATTCCTTTTTATATATTGCTTGTTTTAATTTTTTGTTTGAATGGCTATAAGACAGAAAATCTCTTTCTCCCTGTTATATGTAATGTCTGCTTTCTTTCTTTCTGCATCTCCTTCTCTATGATAGATAGGAAGTCTGAAATAGATTTCATGTGGTATATGGTTATAAATATAAATGAATCTGTTTATATATGTAATACTCTTATAATTATCTAGAAGAATTACAGATTTAATGTTCAGGATATAATGCATAGGTATACTAAAATAAAGAGTAATGAATACTAGAATCTATCTATCTCTTTAGCTATCTATCTATCTATATCTATCATCTATGTATCTATCCATCTTTCTATTATCTATTATCTATCTATATTTTTATCTTCTTCAATATTAAATAATAAAAATTATATTACATTCTGAAACCAGAATTCAGAGCATATATTTTCAGTAATACCTTAGTTTTCATCCTAGCTTTGTCACAGAAACAACTGTGAATTTGAAAATGTTATAAAACTCTCTTGACCTCACTCCATTTAGAACAACATGGTTAAAAGAAGACATCCCTATATAACTATGTTTAAAATGTACAATAGTAAACATTCAAAAAAGAGTGAGTACAGAATAATAATTCATTTTATTCAAGCAATCTTTATTTGTAAATATTAACTATGCAAATTGTACATCACCCATTTTATATCAAAACAATTAGTTGGTCAACTTTTTAACTTCATATGAATGTAGAAATAATGATTTTATACACTTTATTCCACTCTGAATTTTTAAATACTATTTCCAATCCTTTGAAAAAAATCTTCCTTTGGGTATCCAGAAATATCTAGCAAACATTCTATCGAGGGCATGTTTAATCACCATGTTCCACAGGCTAAAAATGATGGGACATATGAGAAGAGGCACCATAGTGTAGAACATGGCTGTCAACTTTGTTTGGATTGTTGATTCTTCTGATATGGGGTCCAACAAGCAAACAATCCAGAAATGACAAGTGAAATTTCTATCTGGGCAGAGCTGGTAGATAAGCCTTTGTTTAGGTCTTCCAGAGATTGCATCTGGAGCACAGTTAATAAGATGTTAATATATGAGAAGACTAAGATGACAAAACCACATAAGAGAAGACAAGCTCTTACAGTCAGAGCCATAGATTCAGAAAACTGGATGTCCTGAGATGAGATACACATGACTTGAGGTACATCACAGGAAAATCGATGGATCACATTAGACTCTGTGAAGGGGAGCCTGAACATCTTGCCTGTGTGGATGGAAGAATAGACCAGTTAACTCACCCACAAGCCTCCTATCGACTGTGTGCACAGACATAGGGTGATGGTGATCCCATAGTGCAGAGGGTGGTAAATGGCAACATAGTGGTCACAGGACATTCCCACAAGGAAAAAGAACTCTGTGGATCCAAATAAGATAAATAGGATTGTCTGAGTGGCACATTTTTGAGAAAAATAAATGTACTGCCTGTGTGATAATTCATCACAGATTTGGGAACAGTTACTGAGATTTAACCAAAATCTAACAAGGAAAAATTGCCTATAAAGAAATACATGGGGAAGTGGATTGGGGTGGGGGGGTTGTCAAAATGTCACATGAGCCATGTATCTCAGCAGAATTGCAATACCTACTTTCCAGTTCATTGGACTCACCCAGGAAAACTAACAGGGGATGATGATGGACAATACCCATCCAAGGAATAGAAAGAGTCTACAACTGCACACAAGATAATCTCATCCAACTGCTCCATGTTATCTAAGCCCCCTCTCAATTAGAAACAGAGTGGGGATCACTATCCTAAAATCCTCAAGATTAGGGAATGAACAATGGACTAAAGTAGACATTATTATTCTACTATAGAGTTATTATTCTAACAATGGAAGAACTTTTATCATTGATATAAGGACAGTGGCCCCCAAAGGTGATGAGGCAAGGGAGATGGATGAATAAGTATAATATGGGGCCATATTAGGTACATTGGAATTGTACTTCAAGGCATTGTAATGAAGGATTCAGGCCATTATATATTTTGTCATAAACTATAAAATTGTGCAGGATAGATTTTAAACTATGATGTAAACTATAATCCAATGTTACTAGCAATGCTTCAATATGTGTTCATCAATTGTAACAAGTGTACCACACTAACAAAAGATGTTGTTAATGTGAAAGTGGGGGGGGAGGGGCAGAAGGGTGGAGCATAAGAGAATCCCCTATATATTTTTAATGTAACATTTAAGTAATCTAAATCTTCTTTAAAATGAAAGAGTAAATAATAGGGGAGTGGATGTGTCCTAATCAGTTGAGTGTTTGATTCCCACATGGGAGGTCCCAGGTATGATTCCTGGTGCTTCCTAAAAAACAAACAAGCAAGCAAACAAACAAAAAAATCAACTCAAGGGAGCTGATGTGGCTCAGTGCTTGAGCATTCAATCCCTGGTCCTGGAACTTCAAAAAAGAAAAAGAAAAAAAGTGTAAATGATAATATAAAACAATCAGAATATAAACAATCAGAACCTAGCAATACTAATAACATTGTGTGCTATCACTAGACCTTGCCCAATTTATTCATTTTTTGCACTTTAATTTAAAATATTAATTCAGATCTATATGAGAATTCAAAATAAGAAAAGAAAAAAAGACCCAAACATACCTGAAGACTGAAATATCAGTTTTCTTTTTCTGACCATTAATATCTGTCACAAAGACTTAGTGATGTAAATTCTAACACTGTGACCCTTCAGTTTCCTTCACTGGGAATGCTGCAGAGTCTTGTTGAAGAGAGATCCATTTTTATTTCAAGCCATATGAAAAAAATGTGCATCGGGCTTCTCATTCATGCTTTCCACTGTCTTTCTGGGGATCACTAGTGAAATTAAACTCACAGTTCTCAGGGGGAACTAGTAATTCAGCCTCCAGAGAAGAAAAGGAATTTTAAAGTCTTGTTTTTAATAAATATTTGTCCATATATTTGTGATTAATTAGATGGATAATAACTTATATTTAAGAGATAAGAGTAGAATATGGATTTTGAACACTTGAGAAAGCTCAAGTTACCAAAAAAGTTTTTTGTGCCAGTATTGGATCAATGATATTTCAAGGTTACTATTTCATGATAATAAGAACAATAGCCTTTAGAGAAGAAAATTTAAAATGCTGTATATGTCTATATATGTTTATAAAATATTTATATAAATTATAACTCAATTAAATATATATAATTTAAGTGAAAAGAAGTTCAAGTTAAACAAGATCAAAATGCTCAATTATCACAAACCTAAACCAGATTAAGCAAAAATATGTGAAACATCCTCAATGTTATCAAGTACTGGTAAAGCAATTGCTGTAAGTATGAAAAAAGACACCACAGAAAGAACAAAGAAAAAAGCTAATATGGCAAAATGTAAACTATCTAAAGTTTAGGAGACCCATGCTAGTTGTTGCCTCTGAAAGAGTACTGAGGAAAGAATTCTTAGATGAGCCGGATCATTCTCACAAGGAAATTATTAGGAACACTGTTGATGGTTTCAGAGGGAATAAATCCTCAAAGTTCTACAACCATGTGGCAAGATTTTAAAGAAACTAGAAGGACCCATGGGCAGTGGCCCTTGAAGTGTGGTCTGCAATAGCAGTATCTGCACCACTGGCAAGGTCCCAAAGGAGCAGGAGCACAGCGAGGAGAAATGCCATGACAAGGCAGGCATTCTACCTGGAAAAGAGTGTGGGGTCATTGGGTACAGAGTAAGCTGAAATATATAAGCCTGGAAGGAAAATAAATATCACAGGGAAAAAAAACACGAAATTGACTACATAAGGGAGTTTTTCGCTGTTGAACATTGCAAAAAGCACATAAAATTAAAAAGACGTCCCCTGGCTCCATGCCCTCAAGTTATCCTTGTTGGGATTTTGTGGATAGAGTTGGCACTGAACTGGTACTTATTCAGATCACCTCATTCCAGCACGAAGAGTCTTTAAAGTCTTGGCTGGAATTTCTTTGGCCCAAAAACCATCTCTGCTTATGCATGACCTAATCTTTGCCGTCATGACACCATCAGTGAGCAAAGTGGTACTTGGTCTGTGATCACCTTGGAAAGGCTTAGTATTCTCTGAAATTTAGTTGATTTAGCCTCCATCACACAAAGAACTCTTCAACATCCTAAATATGCCTTATTTATTTTTATTTTTACTGTTTGATTTTCTATTATTAATAACACAGGAAAGTTATGTATGCATATAAATTCCATTGTCGCAGTCATCACTAATATTGTCCCATTTTACACTTAACATAATAAAAGCATTTTATTCCAATGAATGCTATGAGTATATGTATATATATATTTCAATATTTGGAACTCATAAGAAACATTTACTACAAGTTTATATAAAATACAGGTTTATATAAAATACTGCCACATTAGTTAGTGTCTCTCAGGGAAACAGAACTGACAGAATGTGTGTGAATATATATATATATACACACACACACACACGTTCTGTGTATCATATATGAATGTATTATGAGATTTTATTATAAGAATTGTCTTACACAGCTTTGGGGTTTGGGAAGTCTGATTTACATAAAGCAGATAGCAAGCTGGGAACTCTGATGAAGGTTTAGTTAAATTTCCCTGGAGAAGCTGGTTGGCTGAAGTAGAGATATATTTTCTTCTTTCCCATTGGTCAATATGTGTATGATGTTAATATTAGAATGTGATGGTCAGTTCTTCAGAAATTTAACAGCATTTCAGATTGAGGTCCATTTAATGTAAGATTATTTTTGAGCTGAAACTTCCATTTAAAGTAATTTTTGTTCAACTATGAATGTGGAATATCTTGTAAGTGTTGCATATTTTTCTACACTTCTCTCGATGTTTTGTATTGCAGTTTATATATTTAAATACCATATCAACTTCATATATTATCTTTTGAAGAGAAGGTCAATAAAATAACATATATTAATATCACGAAGTACTTAATAAACAATACAGTATAGTGCTGATGCAGGAATAAATATTTTAAAAGAATAGAACAAAGTACTCAGAAACAGGTGTATATATTCAAGTAATTTATAAACTTGATAAAGAGCTTGCTAAAACCACACAGAAGTAGTTTGCTTGGCATATGGTGACAGGAACACTAGATCCCCAAAGGAAGAACATTTATCTGTATCCTTTCTTTTCCTTACTTTAAATGGTGAAATACAAATAAAATAAAAACCTAAATTTAATAGGTAAAACTACAGAACTAATAAAGGAGAAACCATTGTAAACTCATGTTGGTATAATCTCCCTGAACAATATCTACACCTGCAAAATTCGGCAAAATTATTTCTTTTTAATTAAAGTTATCTCTATCAAGAAGGACACATAGACAAAATTAGCAGGTGACTGGAAGAATAGGAGATCGTTTCCCTTGCTCCAATTTAAAATGAAATAAATATATGCTTAAACATATTAAGAAAACTATTTTCAAATTAAAGGAATATGGATAGATGCCCCCAAAAAAGGTGGAAAAATATGTTATGTTGAAAATACATTCCTATTTGCATATTTGTTATTAGAACTTCTATTTTATTAAGAATATGAAACATGAAGACCCAGGCATAAATGAAACACAATTTATTAAATATAAGAATGGCAATAATAGAAAGATGAGTAAAACCATGCTCTATCAAAGATATGGTGAAAGCATAATATTGATACATTCCTGATCCTATTATAAATGGAAAAATACAAGGTTGTAAAATAAAATCATTTAGTAAGCTGAGAGTTTAAACAGAAAATGTATCCATGCATTAGGGAATGAATAAATTTGGTGGATGCTATGGAACACAATGAAGTATTTAGAATAACAAAACAGCTTACTTATACTTTAACAATTCTCACTGATCCTTTAAGTTAATAAAAATTCTGAGTGAATTTATTTCATAATATATTTATTAAAATTAATGAAATATACGTGCAAAGAATTAAGCCTTATCCAGCAATTTTATTTGATATGTAACTGGTAGTTTTTTTTTTTTCCCATTGGGGTTTCAAACCATGACTGTTACACTTTTTAAAAATACATCAATAATATTTTTTTCAGCTAGAATTACTGTTTTTGCATAACTTGTTTCAAAAACACTTGATTCTATATATATTTTTTTAAATTAAGGTGTGAAACCACATAAATATTCCATTTGTACCAAGAGTAGATGGCTGCCTGACCCTGTCTTGACTGGTAGAATTGCAGTGACATTCTTCCATTATTAAAAGAATGGGGACCTGTTGATAGATAGAGAGGAGTATAAGGATGAAAAAGCAGCAGGAGAGCAAGGCTTAAATTAGGACAAACAAAATTTAATTGGCCCAGGCTATGGTGATAATGATTTCATGAACACGATGGACTGGCCCTTTTATTATCACCATTTCCAGAGCTATTAATTTCTGTCACATTCCTTCTACCTGAAGAAATTTCTTTAATATTTCTTCTAGTTTTACTTAGAATAGTTCAAGATTATCTACATAATCTGGACATCATGGAGATAGCAAAGCCTTTTTATTTGGTTGGTGCCAGAGTCCATATTAGTCATGGTTCTTTTTCATTATTTTTTTTTAATATTTTTATTTTTAAAGACCCTTTAAATTACATAAATGTTAAATAAAAATATTGTTACTATAACCACACATACACACAAACTCACATACACCAAAAATAATCCCAAATAATGGTACAAAGAATTAAGCCTAAAATAGTATTTCTAGAAACAGTTTTTAACGTTAATGGAGCAAATTCTGTTTTCTCTCAAGTAGGATTGATGGAATGTGTGCAACCACTGTGTTTTCTCTGATTGTCTGTCATCACCAGTTCATACTTCACCAAATTTATAGATTCTCTTTAATTCTACCCTTCACGGATTATCACATGATCTCATGTGCAGGAAATCACATGTTTCTATGTTCTCTCTTTTGTTACTCTAAATGGTTGTAGTTAAAGTATTGAATCTTTATCAGATATTTTAGTCTTCATGATATTTATTTTGCAGATTTTTGTCTTCATTCTTTGTCCCCATAGCTCTCAAAGAGTAGACCACACACTCTCTGTTTTGAGTAACAATTGTGTTCTTTTTCCCCATAGCAACCCTGATATAAAGGTTATGTTGCTCAATGTTATGAACATGGATAGGTCTATTTGTAAGTATAAGCATTTCTCTATGCAATTTTCTAAAGATAATACACATTTTATATTCATAGACATAATGTGTAACTTACACTGAAATAAAGGGCCATGCATATATATATATATATATACATATATATATAAACAAGGAATAAACTTCAAAGTGTAAACATTATATTGCAAGGTGAAATAGAGAAGAATTTAGTGCATCTATTTGCAGGTAGATTGAATTGAGTTTCATCCCAGGTTTCTACCTAATACAGTATGAACATGAGAAAAAATAAACTTTCTAGATCTTTCTTCAATTAAACCAACATAAGGATATTAAGATGACACCACAAATCCAATATTTAACTCCTACTATTAGGCATTTTCAAAAGATTATTTACAAAAAGTAATGATTAATTTTATTCAAGGAAAATCTTTGTTCAATGGTTAATTTCTGTTTATGTATTTTAGTATCTCCATGTTTTTAAAATAAAGTCACTCTTTTTTTTTTGGTGAGGTAAATTAAGTACTTCTATGTCATCTTGATTAATTAACTATTTTATTAATATGAAATAACATCCTTTATTCCTGGCATTTGCTCTAAAGTCTACATTTTCTTTCGTTAATCTAAACACTACACATTTAAAAAGTTTGTGTTAGTGTGCATACCATTATGTTTCATTTTACATTTGACCCATTTGGACTTTTATATTAAAGTGAATTTCTTGAAGGCAGCATAGATTTGGGACTTGCTTTATAATCCTATCACAGATGCACTGCTTATTAATTGTGGTGTTTTACTCTTTAAATCCATTGTATGTATTGATGTTTTAAAATACTAAATCTATTTGATAGTTCTTTTATTTTTTGTTCCATCTATTCTCTGTTCTCTCATTTATATTTTCTATCTTTATTTGGACTAAGTATATTTTAGCTTCTTATTCACTTTTAGCTATATATATATATACATACTATTTTCTAAAGTTGCTGATTTTAAGATTATATTATATATATTTACCTTATCTCAGTCTACTTTCAATTGATAATATATAATTTTACATATAAGTGAAAAGAAAAACTATCATATTTTCCTGATAATTTTCAGAATTTCTGGGGCTCTTCGTTCCTTTGTATAGGTCCATATTTTCAATTTATATCCGTATATTTTTTCCTCAAACGTTTCCTGTAATATTTTTATATCATGGATCTTGTGGTGATGAATAATTCCCACTTTTGTATGATTTGATACTCTTTAATGTATTTTCATTTTTTGTATGCAAGTCTATATAAGATTTTTATCTACTTAGCCAGTGAGAATTCTGCCATAAAATTTATCTTTGTTTCTCCACTTGTAATGCAATCTCCCTCACTTTTCCTGGAAGGTATCTGTTTCCAAAGCAAGGGTAGGACTGATGTAAGGTAAGCATTTCTATTTCAGAAGGAAGAAGTTGGAAGGAAACAGGCCATTGTTCCCACACAAGTATTAAGGGGCGGGGAGGAATGCAACTGTGGACTTAAATAGATTTATGATTATTCTAGCAATGGAAGAACTTTTATCAATGATATAAAGACAATGACCATTAAAGGTTCTGAGGGGAGAGAGAGGGAAGAATAACTGTAACATGGGGTAGTTTGTGGACATTGGAATGGTCCTGCATGACATTGCAGTCATGGATACAGGCCATCATACACTTTTTCAAGACCTGTAAAATTGTGTGTTGTAAACTGTAAACTATAATGTAAACATGTAGTCCATGGCTAGTAGCAATGCTTCAATATTTGTTCATCAATTGTAACAAATGTACAACACTAATGACAAATGTTGTTATTTGAAAATGTGGGAGAGGAAGGGGTAGGGTATAGGGGAATCCCCTTTTTTTTTTTTCATTTTTTAAATATTTATTGAAGAATATCACTCATACATGAACATACATAAACAGTAAGTGTATAGCAATAGTTGTGACCTTACAAAACAAACATACATAACATCATACAGGGATCTCATACCTCACCCTACCACCAATAACTTTCATTGTTGTTAAACATTTTTAACTAATGATTAAAGAGCATCCTCAAAATATTACTACTAACCAAAGTGTTTTCCCCCAACTCATCCTATTATTATTTTTATATCATTTAGACATGAACATACATAAACAATAAATGTATAGTAAAATTTGTGAACTTACAAAGAAAACATTCATAACATCATACAGGGGTCCCATACATCAATCCTCCACCAACACTTTGCATTGCCGCAAGACATTTTTTACAAGTTATGAGAGAATATTGTCAAATTCTAACCGCTAATTATAGTCCTTATCCTGCATTTGGTGCATCTTTCTCCCAACCCACCCTATTACTACTGTTCAAATATATTTTTATGACAGAAGTTGTAAACCTACAAAACAATCATGCACATGTGCAGAATTCCCAAACAATATCCCTCCATCAACAGACCACACCATGGTGGAACATCTGCCACAGATTATGTGATAATATCATCCAACCACTAAAAGGTCCACAGCGTACACAAAGCACACATCTTCCATACTCCCATTGTCAACACAGTACATCTTTGGCATAGATGCAAGAATATCACATTATTATTGTTAACCACAGTCCATAGGTCACTCCAGTTGTATTTTTCCCATGCTTTGCCACATTCCCACCACCCTGCAATAGTCAGGTACATCTGCTCTTGCTCAGAAAGGACACTCTTGCGTGTGTACTGTCAACCACAGTTCTCATCCACCTCTGGGTTTACTATGCTATTCAGTCACTAGATTATTCTCTAGCTTTGTGTCAATTGATCTTTACATCCCTAGACTAACATTTTCAGCCACATCCCCATTTATAAACCAGCTGTTACTCAATATAATGTGTTATCATCAACTCTGTAAATTTTCACACTTTACAGTAGAGCTACCACCAGGTCTTGAAGATATTTTCCTACATTTTCTTCTAGAAGCTTTATGGTTCTTACTTTTGTATTTAGGTTTCTTAATCATTTGGGGTTAATTTTTGTATAAAGTGTGATTTAGGAGCCCTCTTTCCTTCTTTTGCTATAGATATCCATTTTTCTCAGCACCATTTGTTGAATGGACGGTTGTGCCTGAGCTGGGTGGGTTTGAAAGGCTAGTCAAAAATCACTTGACCATAGATGTGGAGTTCTGTTTCTGAAGCATCAGTTCAGTTCTATTGGTTTATGTGTCTGTCTTTGTGCCAGTACCATGCTGTTTTTACCACTGTAGCTAGGTAGTATGATTTAAAGTCCAGAAATGAGAGTCCTCTAATGTTACTTTTCCTTTTTAAGATGTTGCTTGCTATTCAGGACCCCTTACCCTTCCAAATAAATTTGATAATCATGTTTTACATTTATTTAAAAAATGCTGATGGGATTTTTATCGGGATTGCATTGAATCTGTATATAAATTTGAGTAGAATTGACATCTTCATGATATTTAGTCTTCTACTCTATGATCATGGAATATTCTTCCAATGAATTAGGACTTTTTACAATTTCTTTTAACAATGAATTGTAGTTTTCTGAATACAAGTGCTTTACATCTTCGGTTAAGTTTATTCCTAAATGTTTGGGTTTTATCTGTCATATTTTATATTCACCAATCTTTTGACACTTTTAATTACATTTCCTGATATAATCTTCATTTCTAGACTCTCTTCCAGGCCTCTTTCTCCTGTATTTTCTTTTCAAGCAGTAGCAGACCATTTAGTATTTCCTGCAAAGTAGGTCTATTGGTTACAAACTCTTTCAGTTTCTGTTTATCTGTGAATACTCTAAACTCACCCTCATTTTTGAAAGGCACTCTTGCCAGATATAAGATCCATGGCTGGAAGTTTTTCTCTTACAGTATCTTAAATGTGTCATAACACTGTCTTCTTGCCTCCATGGTTTCTGGTGAGAAATCAGCACTTATTCTTAATGGGTATCCCTTATATGTTATGCATTGCTTTTCTCTTGCTGCTCTCCGAATTCTCTCTTTGTCTTTGGCATTTGACATTCTGATTAGTGTTTCTCAGTGTTGGTCAGTTCGGATTTTTTCGGTTGGGAGTATGTTGTGCTTCTTGGACATGGATATCTATGTCCTTAAACAGGGCTGGGAAATTTTCTACCATTATTACTTCAAATATTCCTTCTGCGCCTTTTCCCTTCTCTTCTCCTTCTCGGACACCCATTGCATGTATGTTTGCATATCTCTTGCTGTCGTTTAGATCCCTGAGTCCTTGTTCAAGTTTTTCCAATCTTTTCTATGTTCTTTTTTATGTTCACTTTCAGAGGCCATTTCTTCAAGCTCACCAATCGTTTCTTCTGCCCCTTCAAATCTGCTATTATATGATTCCAATGTATTTTTACTTTCATTTATTGCACCTTTCATTCCCATAACATCTGCTATTTTCTATGCATGCTTTCAAAATCTTCTTTGTGCCCATCTAATGTCTTCTCAATACCTTTAATTTCTTTAGCCATCTCATTGAATTTATTAAGGATATTTGTTTGAACATCTATAGTTAGTTGTCTCAACTCCTTTATGTCATCTGGAGGCTTACCTTGCTCTTTTAACTGGGCCATATCTTCCTGTTTCTGGGTGTGGATTGTAATTTTTTGTTGGTGTCCTGGCATCTGGCTTACTAGAGTATTTATTCTGGGTGCAGTTTTTTTCTTTAGTTTAGGGCTTCCTGCCCGTTCTTTCTTGCTGGTTGTGTAATAGGAGCCTAGGATGTAGTTGGTGCTATAAGCTGTGGAGTCTCAAGCTGCCCTCAGTGCCCCAAGGACCAATGAAGCTTCTCCCAACTTTCTACTTTGCCAGGGGTAGGGACAGAGCCACAGCCGTGTGGAGTCATCCAAGTCATGCAGGCCTACACTGTAGTTGCCCAGAGAGACTGATAAAGCTTCGTTCCCCTTTCTCCCCTGCCTGGAGTGAGGATGGAGCTGCAGGTGTGGGCAGCAATCTTTGCAGTGCAGGTCCAAGATGACTGCAGTTGCCCAGGTAGACTTCCCATTATTCAGTCTCTGCCAGCCAAATTTACCTGTAGCTACCTGAATAGGCTGTTGCTGAGCACACCAGCTTCTTCCCTTCTCTAGGTGGGCTGAAGCCTAGGCGAGGGCTGCAGGCCAATCTGCGTGAAAGAAATTGGTCTCTACCATCACCATGATTTTCAGTCAGCCTGGCTTCCCCTGATGCTGGGGGTGGAGTAAAAATGACAGCTACTGGCCTCCTTCAGAATTGGACAGGTTCAAAGTTCAGCTATTTTTAGGGTTATATTTTAGCAATTCAAACTGTCAAATTAGTAGCTGACATTTGTAGCCAAACGTCTCTTCCTCCCCTGTTTTTTGGAATTGGATCTTCCAATTCCTGCCACAGAATAGCTCCTGGGGTGGCTTGTGCTGCCAAAGTAGGAAGATCACCGGCCTCTGAGGCGTAGCCAGTCATTTCCCAGAGAGGCTGGCGCAGCTCCCCCCCAGCTTCCTCCCTGTCCAAGGTGGGCCTGGGGCTAAGGCTAGAGCAGGAATCTGATCTAGATGGAAAGAAGCTGGTCCCTACCAACACTGTGATTTTCAGTCAGCCTCACTTCCCCTCATATCAGGTGTGGAGTTAAGATGGCAGCTACTGGCCTCTTTCTGACGTGGGCAGGTTAAAACTGTAACTGTTCTTAGGATAACACTTTAGCCTTCCAAACTTACGAATCAGTGGCTGAAGTT
This sequence comes from Cabassous unicinctus, assembly GCA_029593785.1. Taxonomy (NCBI): domain Eukaryota; kingdom Metazoa; phylum Chordata; class Mammalia; order Cingulata; family Chlamyphoridae; genus Cabassous; species Cabassous unicinctus. The sequence goes on from JAQZBX010010703.1 coordinate 27,711, forward strand.
CGTGCCCAACCGTCTCTTCCTTCCCCATTATTGGGTAGTGGAGCTTCAAATTACAGGCACAGAACAGCTCCTGAGTCTGCTTGTGCCTGCAATGGAGGATGGGCACCGGCCTCCATGGCTTGGAGTACTTAAGAATCTTCTCTGCAGATAGGCAGTCTCCTCTTTCCACTCTTTCAAAGATGCTGCAGGATGCTCTTCTGGTCTCCTGAAGCCCCCAGACAAGTCCTTTAGTTAGCTCTGGGTGATTACTAACTGTCCTAGAATCAGAGGAGCTGATTCTAAGAGCACCTTACTCTGCCACCATCTTGCTGGTTGTCTCTCAAATCCCCTTTATTTTTTGATGTAACATTTATGTAATCTAAAGCTACTTTAAAAATAAAAAAAATATATTAAAAAATTTAAAAACCAACAGGCAAACTTCATTATTTCCCAAGGTCTGAATTACGTGTGGTTTGTTACTTTGTCCTCTGGGCTTGTTGTAGCAGCAGCCCCACACTTCCTAAGCACTGGTACAGTGACCTTGCTCATCCCAAACACTGAGAGGTAAGCCCCACTGTCTACAGGAACCTGGACAGAAAGCCTGCCCTTCCAAACCCTGAGACACAAGTCCTGCTTTATCCATGTTCTGCATGGAGTGTCCTCTCTCTCAACCTGAAGATATCTCTTCTTCCTTAAACTCTGCTTCCATCGTTCTCCCATGACCTCCTTTTTCTTTCATTTCTAACATCACAATCTCTGTATTTAAGCTGGTAATGTTTCTGGACATTTGATCATATTCCCCATATAGTTATGTTCAAGTCATAATTTGCATTCCTACAAATGTGAACCATTTGTACTTAGGACCTTTGAAGGTATTATTTTAGGGTATGAACTCATTTGTGAATAGGTTATTTGAATATCTTATTCAGATAAGGCCAAATTGAATCAGGCTGAGTCTTAATCCGCATGACTGGAGTACATATTTTCAAAAGAAATTCAGATGCTCTCTATCAGTACTGATCATGTAATATGCAATTTTTTAAAAATAAATTTTTATTCTGGGAACACTCATATAACCTAAAATTTCCCGTTTATCCAGTTTCAAAGGTACAATACAGTTGTGGCAATACATTCACAATGTTGTGCTACCGTCACCACCATACATGGCCAAAACTTTTCCATCTCCCCAAACAGGAACTTTGTACCAATGAAACATTAACTCTTCATTCCATACCAACAGTTTTTTGCTCTTGTTGGATGAATTTTTTATAAATATCTGTTAGGTCTAGTTGGTTTATAGTATCATTGAAGTCTATTTCATAACAGATGTTCTGTCTAAATATTCTATCCATTATTGAATATAATGTAGTGAAGTCTGATACTATTAAGTAGAGTGGTTTATCACTCCATTCATATCTATATTTTTTATGTCTTTTTGATGAATTGACCACTTTTTCATGATATAGTGTTCTCCTTTGTCCATTGTAGGAGCTTTTTACTATACATCTATTTTATATGATATACGTATAACTACTCCAGCTCTCCTTTGGTTGTTAGAACTGGCCTCAGCTTCTGCCATCTGGAAACAGCAGCTTCCGGACTCCCACCAGTATGCATTTGGATGTAAAGAGCCAGTGTACTTTCTTCATTTGTTATTTGATTCTTTTTGCATATTTTCCATTAGTTCATTGATTTTTTGGTCTTTTGCTGTTTGTTTCCAATGTGTCTTATATGTTTTTTTCCCTTATTTCCTCCATTAATCGCCTTTGTTTTTAATTGTTTTTTCATAGTGGACAATTTTGACTTAGTTTCATTGCCTTTCTAAACATAATTTTAGGAATGTTCTGGCTGATCATGTCAAAATTTCACTTCTAAATACGTGACCATTAATGAGACTTTTAATCATCATTTCATTTACTTGTGTTTTAAATCATATAAGAAAAAAGAGGAGTAACTTTTTAATAAGAGGGCCTATATTCCAGTTTATCCACAAATGCAACAATACTAGCTTTTAAATTTCTCTATACAGTTGCCTATTCCAGTGTTCTGTGATTCTTTTTATGGCTTCAAATTAATGTCTAATGTCCTTTTATTTAGCATCATAGAGTCCCTTTAGCATTTTCATGTGGGACAGGATTACTAGTGATAGAATCGCTCAACTCTTGTTTTCTTGGGTTGTCTTCATATTGCCTTCATTTTTGAAGTAGAGTTCTGCTAAATATAGATTTCTTGGTTCTTTTATTTTTCTTTCAGTACTTTAAATATATCATCTATTGGTTTTCTGATGCTCATTTTATCTGATGGAAATCAGCTATTTATATAATGCATCCATTGCATGTGATGAGTCACTGTTTTCTTGCTGCTGTCAAGATTCTTTGATTTTGACTTTCAATCATTTGATTAAAAGTCTTATTACCGAACTCTGAGGTCATTCTACTTTGGATCATCTTTGATTTCACCATGTCTTTCATCAAGTTCAGTAATATTTCAAACATTATTTCTTCAAATACTTTTTTGGCCTCTTTATCTTTACGCTTTCTTTTTGGGGTTCCTGTATGTGTATGTAAATAGGCTTGTGCTGTTTCACAAGTCTCTTGGGATCTCTTATTCTTTTGTCCATTCTTTTTTGTATGTTCTTCAGACTGTATTATTTAAATGACCTATAATCCAGTTGGCAAATTCTTAAGACTGCTTAAATATGCTTTTGAGCCACTTTGGAGACTATTTCATTTTATTTATTGTATTTTTCAGCTTCAGAATTTGTTGTTTGTCCCATTTTATAATTTCTGTCTCTTTATCGATTACCTCTATTTATAAAATTCTGTTCTCCAGGATTCCTTTAGTTCATGGTCCATTATGATTTTTTTTTTTTAAGATTTATTTATTTATTTATCCGCCCCTTGCTGATTGTGCTTGCTGTGTCCATTCGCTGTGTGTTTTCTCCGTGTCTGCTTATCTCCCCCTTGCTGTGAGGTCCCGCTGCATCAGTCCACTGCGCCACGCGGGCCGGCCTGCCCTCACAAGGAGGCCCCGGGAAGCAAACCCGGGGCCTCCCATATGGTAAACGGGAGCTCTATCAATTGAGCCACACCCGCTTCTGGTCCATTATGTTTTATACCTCTTTGAGAATATGTAAGGTAGTTAATATGAAGGCTTTGTAGAGTTCAAGTTTTTCCTAAGGGAGAGTTTCTTTTAATTACATTTGTCTTCCTGTGGATAGAGGATAATTTCCTGTTTCTTTGCATGTTTCATAATTTTTTGTTGTTGAAAATGAATGTTGTGAATATTATAATGTGGTAATAATAGGAATCAAATGCATCCTCCTCCTTGGACTTTGTCTTGGTTGCATGTTATGGGCTCTTATGGTATTTTTTTCTTCCTTACACTTTAAATAATAACTATATTCTTTGTTGTTTTTGGTCTCTGGAATCTGTTATTTTAGCTTGTGTTCAGCTAGCGGTTTGACAGAGATTTCTTTTTATAATTAGAGCCAAGGGGAAAAAAAAGAGGGAATATAAATAAAAAACTCTCTTGGTCTTTACAAATTGGCTTTCTTGGTACACTCTTTCAAACTTAGCCAGGGTGTCTAAAACCCTGTCCTGGCCTTCATTTTTGTTTGTGCTGAGGTTACATATCAACAGAAGAGAAAGTTCAGGTTCTTCACAGGCCTTTCTAAGTATGCACTCCTAGGATTGTGTGTGGCTTTCTAGATTCCCTATTATATGTGGGAATATTTGTAACACTTTCCCCAACTTCAAGGATTTCCCCAATTTTTTCAAGGATTCAGGATTATTGTGCTTTGCCCAAACTCTAATCTATTTCCCCAGTCATTAGCATAGTGTTCATTTGTATTTTAAATATTTTGAATGTTTCATTCCACATAGTGTTTCTCCTTGAGAGAGTTCCAGGTTAGATACTACAAAGGCAAGTACCTTGCATAACTTCTTTAGGTAACCCCCAGACAGACCAAAACAGTCACACAAAATTCTATGTATGAAGTTCTACCCAGCTCTCTCTGAAGCCAGGTATCCACATGGAGATGTTGGGCTACCACCCAGAAGACTGCCACTACACATGATAAGGGGGTAAAACAAGATTAAGTTGACATGCCACAAGCTCTCCAACCATTTATGTGTGTATATTAGAAGAGTTGTAGGTTTAGGGGAAAATCATGCAAATAGTACAGAATTCCCATATTGTCCCACACAAACTCAGTTTTTCTTATTCTTAACATTTTGAATTAGTGTGGTAACTATGTTAAAATATAGAAAACAATATTATTATACCATAATTATACTATTAACAATATTCCATAGTTTACATTATGGTTCACTCTTTATGTTGTACTTCAGTATATCTGTATACACATTTATATTCCAGTAGCATATATACACCTAATTTTTCCAATTTTAATTACACATAAATATATAATTCAGTGATATTAATTACAGAGTCACAATGTTGTATTATGAGCACCATGTTCCACTACTAAAATTTTTCCATCAGCACTAACAGAAATTCTGCAAAATTAAGCATTAACTCACCATTCCCTACCCCAGTCTCAGCCCATTGTAATCTGTATTCCCCGTCTCAGCCCATTGTAATCTGTATTCCAATTTCTGACTCCATGAATGAGCTTATCGTAATTATCTAATTCAGTCCTTCAGCAGTTTCAAAATTGTTCTTTATGATAGTAATTATAGGTTTACAGAAAAATCATGCAGAAGGTAAAGAATTTAAATTTATCCCCCCTTCACATATTCTCTTTTCCCTAAGGTTAAAGATTTTGATGTCATATTTTGTTACAATTGAAGAAATATATTATTATAATTCTACTATTATCTTTAGCCCACTGTTTACATTAGGATTGACTCTGTGTTATGCAGTTCTGTGTTTTTCTGTGATAAATTATATAAAACTTGAAATTTCCCTTTTCATCTCTTTTCAGATGTACAATTTTTTTCAGATTCTGCTTATTTCCTATGACTGAGACCACACAATATTTGCAATTTTCTCTCTGAGTTATTTCATTCACCATGTTGTCCTCAAGATTCATCCATGTTGTAGCATGAATCAGAACTTCATTCCTTTTTATGATCAAATAATACTCCATTGTAGTATATACTGCATTTCCTTTATTCATTCATGTGTTCATGGGCATTTAATTTATTTCCACCTTATAGTCATTGTGAATAATGATACTATGAACATCTGTGTGTAAATATCTGTTTCAGTTCCTGCTTTCCATTCATTTCATACATATAGAAGTGGGACTGCCAGGTAAATTTCATATTTAGCTTTCTGAGTCTATCATCATTTTCATGTTGCCTTTTTCTGGTTTCAGCACTCACTTTGTTGCTGTAAACACTTGACTACTTTTCGCTGCAAGTAGATTTTGACAGTTTTCTGGTTTGCCCACTGCTTCTGCATAGAGAAAGGGCCTTGGAACTCCATGCTCCATCTTGTGGTAGACATCACACCGTGATCTTAGATTTGTTTATATGCTGCAAGAAAAAATTCGTGAATGAAAAAAATGCTGTTAAAAACTGCAATGAACCTAACATATAGGTAGAAATAAATCCGACGTAAATTGTATATTTATTCAAGAAAACAAGAACATATTGCTTAAAAAATTACAGAAAACTTAAAATTAGAGCTGTATATACAATTCAAGGAGAAAAACATCCCATGTTGTTAAAATATCCTTTCTTTAATAGGTTATATATATATAACCTATTAAAGAAGATAATAAAACACAGACAAAACTTCCAGAAAAAAATAGATAAGAGAGTGGTTTCCTGATTTGGCTTAGGCGAGGATTTCTTAATTATGCCTGAAAGGCAATGAACATAAAATAAAAACAAATGAATTTGGACCAAATTAAAATTAATTATTTCTTTTCATTAAATGGCATCATTAATAGAAATATAAAGCAAGCAAAATGGATTATAACTAATATTCATATATCTTACAGCACACCCATATCCACCATATGAACATTTCCTACAAAATTTCCAATTAAAAATGGATAAAAGTATTGAAAAGGTATTTCACAAAAGAAGATATGTATTTACTCAATACGCATGTGAGTGATACTAAAGATGATTACTTACCTTGAAAAACAGAAGTTAATACCATTGTGTTATACAATTACACACCCTCTAAATTTGTTAAAGTTTTAGGAAATGTGAATATACATTTTGTCATAGATATGGAGGTAATGGCATTCTCATATATTTTTGAAGGGAGCATAAAAAAGTACATTTGGGAAATGACTCTTCAGTATATACTATGTAAAAACATGCATGTACTTTTGGTCTAGAAATTCTGCCTCCACATACTGAAAAAAATGAATGTTTGTGTCTTCCAAAACATATAAAGTAAACTTGTAGAAAATTTGTTTCCTAATAGCCAAAATCTGTTAAAGACATAAGCCTTATTAGATCAATGAATAAATGAAATGTGGTCTATTCATGTGATGGAATTTACCCTGAAAGGAAAAAGAAAATCCACTGATACAGTCCATGAAACAACCTGATAGAATTTATGAGAAGCAAATAAAATTCAGCCACAAAAGAATACATAATATAAGATTATATATATATGACGTTTGAATAGTCATACTATTCAATGTCAGAAATCAAAATGATGGATACTTATGAAAGTATCAAAAATGTGAAAAATGCAGATATATTCAACAGACAGAAGAAGAAAAAGTTAAATGCCATCAACCTGATGGTTCAAAAAAAGTTAACAGAAGTTTTTCAGACTGTATGAATCATCCCAGATGGACACATTAAAAACAAGAATGAATGAGAAATACAGATGGAGTAAATACTTCCAGAGACTGGAGCTTCTGGCTTGCCCGTGTGCCAGCTGTGCCTGGAATCTTGGTAGAGCTGCAACTCCTACGCTACAGCTCAATGGACTCACCAAAGTCACCTGGTGAGGAGACGATGATGGACATCAGCCATCCCAGGGAATGGAGAGAGCCTACAGCTGCAGGCAGGATAATCCCATCCACCATATCCACGGGATATAAGCCACTTTTCACTTGGAGGTGGAGTGGACATCACCATCCCAAACTCCTCAGGATTGGGGGAAGAGCTATGGACTAGAGTAGACTTAATGTTATTCTGTTGTAGACATAATGTGATTCAAGCAAAGGAAGAAATTACAAGAGTGAGGTGGAGCCAGTGGCCACTGGATGCTTTTGGGGCAGGGAAGGGAAAAGCAGTTGCAATACAGGTGCTTTTTCAGGACTTGGGAATTATCCTGAGTGACATTACAACGACAGATATAGGGCATTTACATCAACATATAACATGCAGAACTCTGTGGGAAAAAGTGTGGTCTACAATGTGAACTGTGGTCCATGCTTACTGACAAAGCCCCAGGATGTGTATAGCCATTGCAGGTGATGTGCCACATATGAGAGATTTTTATGTGGGATAATATGGGAGGTGTGGGAGGTGGGGAACATGATAACCTCTGTAATTTTTGTGTAACATTTATGTAATCTAAGCATCTTTTAAAATATATTAAAAGAAAAAGAGAAAAAGTTTAGAGTTGTGTGTTTGTCTCTAGAAGAAAAGTGAAAGGATGAAACATGGGACTGTAGAGTGTAGTGAACCCTGATGTAGAAAATTAATATTTTTTCATCAATTGTTAAAAAAGAGAGAATTAACATAAGTGACAGAAACCCATACACAAAGTTCTGCATATTGTGTGACTCCATTAATATAAAATTTAAATACAAATAAATTTATAAACATGGAATTAAATTAGCAGATATGTATGGCTGGGGTTGGATGAGGGATTGAAAGATAACTGCCAAAGAGTGTTTTTTGTTTTTTGTTTTCTTTTTGGAGTAATGAAAATGCTCTAATATTGACTGTGGTGATGAATCTACAACCCTGTGAATATAACAAAACCTATTAAATGTACACTTTAGATAGATTGTATGCTATATGAAATATATCTCAATAAAATTGCTTAAAAAAAGTGTATTTGATAGTAAGATATAATCATTCTAAATTGTATGCACCTACTATCATGACACCTATATATATACTACATAAGGTGACATAACACAATGGAGAATTTCCAACTATGCAAAATTGGAGATTTAAATACAATTCAGCCACTATGTAAAGCATGAAATAAATTTCAGTAAAAGTATAAAGCATGGAACAGAATAATTGTCTAAATTTTTCTGATTAGCACATATGTAAATTAATGCTCCCGTGTTACATAATACACATTGTTTTCAAATGAATTATGACAGTGTGTCAAAACAGACCTTATAGTGGCTAAAATCAATATGTTTCAGAGATTTAATATCATAATGAGTGTGTTGCCTGAGCACAGTAGATATAAACTGAAAATCAACAACAGAAATGTAAGTAGTGCTTCTAAAAGCCTTTAAAGGTTTCTGCTTTCTTGACAAGATCTGAGTGATCCACTCAAACCATTATAGTGAAAGCTGAAGAGCTGATATCCTAACACTTCCTAATATGCACCATGTGCCAGGCACTAGTCCAAATGTTTTCATCCTTCCCACGTGCCACATTCTAAATAGGCTCCTGAGGGTAGACACTGATGCTAACTTGTTAATTGATGAAGAACTTAGGCACAGGTAATGAATTGCAGTGACCACAGAGTTGAGACCACTGTGCTGGATTTGGTACTAGATTTGTTAATGGCATCCAATCCCTTGATATAAACCTTTGCACAATTTGATAAGGGCTTTATGGTGGTTTGGAGTTGTTGAAACCTCAGAAAAACATGCCATTAAACTTTATTCACTCCTGTGCACATGAACCCACTATAAGTAGGAGCTTTCATGAGGTTATTTCTGCTAAAACTGTGACCCATCTCAATCTGGATGGGTCTTAATCCTATTGCTGGAATCATTTATTAGCAGAATGAATTTTAGATGGAGATAGCCACAGGAAGCCAGAAATGAAATTTAGCCAGGAGAAATGTAGAAGCTGGAGAGGCCATTATGTTTATTGCCATGTGACAGAAAAGCCAAGGACCAAGGAAGTCAGGCAGCCAGCCCCAGAATGCCAGTATTAGAGAATAAAGCATCGCCTTGAAGATGCTTTGATTTGGACTTTCTTTTAGCCTAAAATCCGTGAGTTAATACATTCCTATTGTGTAAGTGAACTCATTGCATGGTATTTGCTTGAGTAGCCAAAGAAAGTACAATATGATGTTTTGCCCATTAAAAAAATCCTAGTGAAAGTGAAAACTGCTCTATTCCTTGTAAGGAAACCATGGTTTCCATGTATCTGACAGACGTTGGAAATTTGGTCTTCTCCTCTGATCCTTGTTCTCCAGGATCCACAGGAAATTTACAGGCTAAAATATTTTAATATTTTCAATCTTTCTTGATATACCTAAATTGTTTTATGCATAATTTCTTGTTGGGGCCTCTTCCTTCACCAACTGGAACCAATTATTTCTTTGAAACTTTCCCTGGGCAATGGCTATCAGTGACAAGGGCGATGTTTTCAGGGGTTTTATATAATGTCATTGTGTCCGCACTGTTTCAACTAAACATGAACACAGAGGTCATGGTTATAAGACAGAATTTTTCTTGCCACAATCTCAGTCATCTCAATTATATATGCCCCCTCATGCTTGCCTGCACCTGAAAGAGAATCTGACCCATGCCAGATTCCAGTTACCTATTTACATAAGAAAAGTATTAACTTTTCGGTTTAGTGTTATTCATTTCTTTTCCTCTTCTTTGCCTATGAATCACCCCCACTTCTCTCCAGCACTGCTCACTTTTTTAAGAGAGAAATATTGTAAATTAAATTAGAATAGAAAATATAGGTAAAGAAGGTGTTCACACAATAGGAACAACATCTTCTTTTATATTGATCATATTGAAATTCATTCCAGCAGATTTAACAGAATTGAGAATTATTAATGCAAGTGCAGAGTGAATGGACAACAACAGAACCTGATGGAGTCAATGCCAGCAAAAGAGGCAGGGAAAGAAGCAGCTTTGCTGTCTGCCCATGGTTTCTGTGTGGAGAATGCTAATTTAAATTATCTTAAAAATTTAATTATAGTGGGCTGTGCTTTATCTTAAAAATTGGAAATAATTATTTTGTGTATATATATTTCTATTTAGTCAATAATTACAACTGTCTAACTATCATCTTTGCTTTGCCAAGTGTTATAAAATAATTAAATGAATGCCCAACATAAAATAAAATATATGCACAATATTTTATATTTGAGAAATAATTTCAGAGCTTCCTCATAATATATTATGAAAGAGAATGCAGGCATTTGTCACTGATTCATCCATACAGGTTCCTGCCCAGTTTCTGCATAGGAATCACCCCAAAATATTGAGTTAATTATAAATATATTAAATATTAAAAGGATAGGTGGATAAAAAAATTAAATGAGTACTTATATTAATGAAGAAAATATATCTTCCAGCTCTTCAGGTTGGAAATATGTTCATCATATCATTGCAGAAAAGGCAATGAGTAACTTGCTTTTGTACTTAGAAAGATGAGAACACCCATGCAATATTATTCTTACCCCAGGAAAACTTTTCCATGCATGTTATACCCCTGCTACACCCAGTCTATTGGTAAATAAATGGTCTCAGTTTTACAGTTTCCATTCAAAACTGTTCAGAACATTTTATATTAACTCATTTTCCTTTTAACAAAGTTCCATTGTCAAAGGAAGAGCACTAGATATTCCTTCCATTTCTTTGCCTGTTAATATACAAGAGGGCCATGCGTTTAAGATGGAAATGATGTAAGTGCTGAAGGAATCACATGCTTAATCCTTTTGTCAGTGATTTGTAATTCTTTATTTTTTTTCAACATGGCTACCATCTTGTGTTCCTTTTCTATTTGGAATATTTTATGAATATTAAATTCATAAGGTAGATATTATTGAAAATTCTATAGATAAGGAAGGCAAGTTTCAAAAATGTTCAAGAGTTTCCCAAAGTTACAAAGCAAGAAAATGGCAGAGTTAAGGAAAAAACATATCGTCCATTGAAATCCATGAATTTTTAGCTGAACTAGACTGACACATGGAATTTCAATCTACAGACCTAAAATTGGTAATTTTGAAATAATTAAAGTCTTTTTCCTCTGTGTTCAGGCTATGAAAACCGGGTATATTTCTAAAATTTTTGTAGTAGTAGTCTGATATTAGTTTTAAAATGTAGCCTGTAGAAAAAGTCAAACAACTCTTTATAAGATCTCAACCTTCAGAATGTAACTGACTTCAGTAGGTTAGATCTACTTATAACATAAAGAACTAGTCATTTTGACCAATGTGATCATAAAATGCTATAAATAAACTCCTGGCATAAAATAGCAATAACAACAAAAGCAAAAGCTGCTTAATGAACCACTTTTCAGTGTCCTGAAATAAAGTCCACCAGAAAGGAGTAAAAAAGAACATTTAATCTTGCAAATGGGAGGTCAGTCTGAAAGTCACACCCACTTTGCCTTCTGATATTTAGCAGAGGCTCTCTATGTTATGAGTGGTTACATTAGTCACAAGAAAAGGGGAAGAAGGTAAGAAGAATGTGAAGTATAGTGGCATAGTGAATGTTGCATTTTCAGTGAGAAATCAAGGATGCAATATTAAGCAGATCTGGAAATGTACAACCTTTCAAATAATCAAAGTATGTGTTCAAGTTCAGGAGAATATGTGTTGTGCTTTAAGGTTTTTAGTGGAGGGGCCTGCAATTCTTTAAGGGGTTATATAAACATGGTAAATCTCCACAAATTATAGTGACACCATGAAAGGAAACATTCACAAGTAATTTGTTGTGTCTCAAAATTCATTATTTACTCACATATTACCAACATTCATAAGTGTGCACATGAGCAGAAAACTCTCTTTCTGTCTCAGCTTATTCAAGTTCTGTAATATGTTCAGAGTTTATGAGAAAATGTAATATTTCACAAAACACTGAGGATATCACATTTCATAATATTCTGCTTCATAATGTTATTAAATAAATACTCATTCCAAAAATATTTACTTATCAGAAGTTGCAATGAAAGATACTGGCAGTCATTATTCCTATTTTCTAGACCTGTCTAGATTGTGATGAGTTTAATGACTTTCTGATTTAACAAACCTAACACCCGATCACTCCGTTGCTTTTTCAGGTGAAGTTATTATTCTTAAGTATTTTTTAAATTGCAAAATGTTGAAATATAAATCTATGGTAATAAAATTACCTTACTTAGAAATTTCAAATAGTATAAATGAAAGCAATAAGTAAGCAGAAGTACAACCATTCCCAGTAGCTATTCCCAAAGGAAAGTATTTAAAGATTTTTGTAATATTTTCAGAGATCTTCATTTTGAAATGTTTTGATAGTATTAAAATAATACAATGGTTGTTATTACAGATATTTCTTGGCAACTTTTTCTACAGATATTTATGATGCTATATATAATATATAAGTTGATCTTAGTCCAATAACTTATTGTATGAATGAATTTTTTTTGTAATAAACTGGTGGAGATATAAGACATAATCAAATATTATCAATTTTTTTACTTTTTAAAAAAATTAGAGTAGTTGTAGGTTTAAAGAACCATCATGCAAGAAGTACACAGTTCCCATATATTTCCCTGTCATGCAAAGTTTTACAAGTTATTAACACTTTTCATTAGTGTGATTCTTTGTTAAAATTAATGAAACATTATTATTATATTTATGAATTTAACACACTCCTTACATTGTGCTGTACAGTTCTATAGGTGTGTGTGTGTGGTAACTTATATGCAACCTACAATTTACCTTTTATCCCCTTTTTGAATATACAATTAATTTTTGTTAATTATGTATGTTGAGTTGTGTCTCTATCCCCATCACCCATTGCCAAAACTTTTCCAACACCACAAACAGAAACTCCATACAAATTAAGCATTAACTCCCCGTTTTGCTCTCCCACTTGTCTCTGGTACCCTGTAGTTTCATTTCTGATTTCACAAGTATGTATATTCTGCTTATTTCATATAAGTGAACTCGTAAAGTATTGTCATAAAGTGGTTTATTTCACACAATCTGATATCTCCAAGGTTCATTCATGTTTCAGCACACATCAGAACTTCATTCCTTATTATGTAAAAATAATATTCCACTGTATGTATATACCACATATTGTTTATCCATTCATCTATAGTGGACACTTGGGTTGCTTCCAACATTTGGCAATTTAGAATAATTGGACTGTGAACATCAGTGTGTAAGTGTCTGTTTGAGTTCCTGCTTTCAATTCTTTTGGTTATATACCTAGAAGTAGAATTGCTGGGTCATATGATAATTCTATACTTAACTTTCTGAGGAATCACCATGCTGTTTTCCACAGTGGCTACACCATTTTGCATACATACAAACAATGTATGAGTGTTTCTAATTTTTCACATCCTCTCCAGCACTTGTTATTTCTTTTTGGTTTTTAAATAGTAGCCTTTCTAGTCAGTGAGTGATGGTATCTCATTATGGGTGTTTTGTTATTGTTTTGTTTTATTTTCTCTTTTTTATTCATTTTTATGCTTTATACTTTTTATTTTTCTATTTTTAAAATTTTTATTGTAGTAACATATAAATAATTCAAAATGTCTCATTTGATCCACTTTCATGTGTACAATTCAATGGTATTAATTGCATTCACAATATTGTGCTACCGTCACCCAAATCTATTACCCTAAACTTATCATCACCTCAAACTTTGCACCCTTTAAACAATTAACTCCCCATCACTCTCCAGACTATAATCTACTTTCTGCCTCTATGAATTTGCTCATTCTAGGTGTTTCATAAAAGTGAGACAACACAATATCATACAATATAGTGTTCCTTTCTTGGATAATTTTCTTTTTGCTCAAATTATATTTGGTGATAATTGTGCCATGTACATTGATTCCTCATGGCTTAGAATTGTGCATGCCCAATGTAACTGCTTGGCACATGCTGGTAAATAAAAGAAGAATTGAAAGAATAGTTTTCATTCCTTAACTAAGGTAAAATCAATTTTAAGTAGCATGATTTACACTCTGTCCCACACAATTAGATGTTCTGAAAAACAGACTATTGCAAGTGATATGTTACCAGAAGCCAGAAAGTTATATATTGCATTATCATATGATAAAGATAGACTATATAAGAAATATAATGTGAGATGCATCTTAATGACTTGCCAGAATTAGTACAGATACTGATTGTAAACTCTGCAAAGGATAAGAGAAAAACAAGAGTGAAGTTTTCAAAGAAAGGGAAAATACTGGGATACAGTTGTGGAAAATTAGATGAGAGTAGAATAATTAAGATGATAAAGTAGAAAGGGGGCAAAGGAAGAGGTTGAATAAAAGAATTCCAATTTATTAACTTTGGAAGGTCATAAAAAATTCAATTTGAACCTAACCATTGAGAAAGGAAACTTTGGAACTAATTCCCACGTAACTTTAATGAAATGAGTGACTAAACCACTTTAAAGGTGAATCAAGGGAGAACAGAAATGTGAAACCTTGGGTGGAAGTCCTTATAACACACTACAGAGTTGAGGAAGTACAGGAAGCAGAAGTTTGAAGTAAAAGCTAATTGGCCTTCTGATGTAGATGTTATCAGAATGAGAGGCTTGGATCTGTCAGAATCAAGATAGTTAAGTTTCATTTAAAAATCTGAGGTGGATGGACACAACATTTTTTTGAAAAAAGCTAATGAAAGAAACTATCAGAAAAAAAAATTTAATTAATGGATTAGAGTTTCAGAATTAATATTTTGAACAGGGAAAACCAAGCATTTATATAAGTTCAAGTATATATGGAAAGGAATGAAAAAAAAAAAAACAAAAAAACGAAATTTAATAGGAAACATTGGCATCAGTGCAAGAGGAGAGATAATGAAGACTAGAGATCTAGCAATAGTTTGTTTCATTCATTGTAAAATAGCCAGTAAGTAGGAAAATTGAAACACATGCATAGCAATTATTTCTGTTGAAATACTTAAGTTATTAGGGTAAGATATTTTAGGAATTTTTTTTTAATTTTTTATTGTTCATAAAAATCAAGATTTTCACAGTACATACCAATATTTGTAAAATGATATATAAATACAAAGGCATATATGTACATTTTCTTACATAAGTGTTATTTTATATATATATATATTTTTAAAGGTGCTTAGATTACCTAATTATTACTCAGAAATTACAGGGATTCCCATGTTCCCCACCTTCCACACCTCCCACAACATCCCACACCAACATCCTTCAGTGTGGGACACCACCCGCAATGGATATACACATCCTGGGGCTTTGCCACCAAGCATAGACCGCATTTCACATCATAGACCACCCTCTCTCCCACACAGTTCTGTGTGATATATGCTGATGTAAAAGGCCCTACATCTGTTGCCACAATGCCACTCATGACAACCCCCAAGCCCCAAAAAAGCCCCTGTATTTCAACTGCCTCTCCCCTCCCTGCCCCAAAAATGTCCAGTTGCCACCATCTCCACCTCACTGTTACAATTTCTTCCATTGCTTGAATCACAATATATGACAGAACACCACCAAGTCCATTCTAGTCCATAGCACTTCCCCCAATCCTGGGGGTTTTGGGATGGTGATGTCCACTCCACCTCCATGTGAGAGAAGGTTTATATTCCATGGATATGGTGGATGAGATTATCCTGCCTGCAGCTCCAGGCCCTCTCCATTCCCTGGGATGGCCGTTGCCCATAGTCGTCTCCTCACCAGGTGACTTGGATGAGTCCATTGAGGTATAGGGTAGGGGTTGCAGCTGCACCGAGATTGCAGGCACAGCTGGCACATAGGTAGGCCAGAGGCTCCAGTCTCTGGAAGTATACCTAAAAAGTCAAGCATCACATATAGGTTTGAATAGAAGGGACTGATGGACCATGTGCAGGGAGGACTTATTTGAGTCTGACTCTGTCACTCTCAGAAGCACAGATTCCAAAGAGGAGCCCACTAATAGGTCGTCAATCTCTTGGGGCTATCCCCACTTATATAGGACCTGGGTGTCTCCAGAGCCCTCAGGAGCCCCTCTGTGTGGGGTGATATCCACTTTGGTGTTCTATGAGATCCTACTGAGGTGTGTGTAAGCATTACCTCTGGGATGACCTCCCAACTCTCTTTGAAGTCTCTTAGCCACATGAACTCATTTCTCTTTACTC
>JAQZBX010010704.1:0-33945 GCA_029593785.1 Cabassous unicinctus
CTCAAAAAAAAAAAAATTTATTTGGTATATGCTAGGTGTTCAAAACTGTTAGAGTCTCTACTAAAATTTTAAAACCATCATAGAACAAAATTTAAATTCTTCCTGAGAATGAGGTTAGTGAAAGCAATTGTTAAAAACACAAATTTGGAGAGGGCACTGTTATCAACCCCCTGTGCCTTAATTAGCCCCACTCACCAGCAGCTGCTAGCACTTCTGCACCGCCTCTCCTGGAATGTGGACCCCCCCACCTCTCATTCCTTGCAGCACTCCACAGAGTTCCAGGGCTAGCCCGGGAGCACCCTGAGGGATATTTGCTCACCTGATCCCTGACAATAAGATAACCAAATCTTTTTATTTTCTTTTTCCTTTTAGTAAGCAAGAGAATTTAATGTAAAGGGAAAGAACACACTCAAGATGGGAGTGCAGGCAAGTCACAGGAGCCACTGAAGAGCAAATCTTAAACCTTAAGGACAACCAAATTACTTTTTATTTCCCTCCAGTGAAATCACTTAATTTGGTTGGTAGGTGGCTGGTTGATTGATTAGATAATGGATTATAAGAAGAGATATCTGGAACCAAAAATTTCCACCTTTGACTTTGTTAATGAAATAATTTCACAGGATATCAGCTAGAGATACCCTTTTTTTTCCCCCTTTGTTAAGCTTTTGCCTATTATCTCACATTTTGAAGGACACTTTGGAGTGAACCTTAGTCAGGAAAAGTTATTGCTAAATCAGTAATAACCTCCCTTTCCAAAAGTCAGGGATGAACTGAGGCTTCTACTCAATAAGCCTTCAAGGACCAAATCTTCCTCTTTGGGTGGTTTTAGCCCCCTTTGTGGCCTCCTCTTCCCTTCCTGCCCCCATAACATCAGGCCAAAACAAGACTGATGCAATTTCTTTAGGACATACTATCCCCTTAGAAGACATTAGATTTCAAATACGTCTACCTTGGGAGAGTTTTCAGCTGAAAAAGATAAAAGACATACTGAAATTTCTACAACATTTACTCTGACCATAAATCCCAGACACACCTGTGCTTCCTCTAAATGGTAGCTGAAACATTTTTAGACAAACTGGAACTTATGAAGACAAACACAGGTTGTCAAGATTGTCCAAAGGCCAGAAAAGAATTCAAGCTATTTCTTTCCTTTTAAAAGAGATAGACTTTTCTCCCCTCAAATTCACAAGTAAAACCTCCATCTCCAAGCTAAGAGATTCCTTCTCAAATTTGGAGTGTCTCTATATTAATTTTATTATATTTTATTGATTTTTGAAGTCTCTATTTCCAATCATATCTAGCAAGATGAAAATTATTTTAGTTATTAAAACTAAACTAAACTTTTCTTAAAATGAAACAAAGCTTCTACTATGGTCTCTAGTTAATGGTTTCTAGAAACAGATTTATTCAAAATACTCCAGGAAATTAGGGCCTAGATTGCAGACTCTTGCAGCAGTCAGATTTATTCTTGAGCTCTGATCTCTAATTGTTATTTCTAAGTCGTAAGATGCTTTACTCTTTATGTATAACCTAATAGCTCCCTAGAATTTTAAGGGCCTATATAAATAACCTGGAACTAAAAAGTAAATGAGGCCAATCTAAAGGCTAAGGAGAATCAGAATGCAAGAAAAAATAATATTACCAGTATTTTGAAACTCTAAGTACTATGGGGACCAAAGAGAAGAAATTTATTTTGTCAAGAAAATTCTTTAAGTTTCTGTAAAATACTATCTAATTTAACCTGAGTAATCAGCTTATTTGAACAGCATAACTAATATGGAACCTAAAATAGTGAATGAGATCGTAATAGTCTGTGCAGAATTGTTGTAATACCCTGATGCATTTCAAAGTGTTTTTGGCAAAAAATAGAAAGGTATATGCAAAGTCATTTAAGGACTGGGGGAAATGCAGAAATATTAAATTTCTTTACCTGGGAATTTTCTACTACTCTCTAACAATAGGACCTACAATTTATTAAAAAGGTAGACCTCTGCAAGGTAAACCTGTGAAAAAGAAACATGCTAATAAGCTGAGGCCTCAATCTCAAGGCTTGCACTCATGAAACTTATTACTGTAATAACAAAGCCAAACCTAAGTGTCTAATGCCTAAACTCTAGAGAATCTCTTTGTTACTCAAATGTGGCCTGC
This sequence comes from Cabassous unicinctus, assembly GCA_029593785.1. NCBI lineage: Eukaryota > Metazoa > Chordata > Mammalia > Cingulata > Chlamyphoridae > Cabassous > Cabassous unicinctus. Next base: position 2,149 of record JAQZBX010010704.1, read on the forward strand.
CTCTCTAAGCCAAACTCTCTCTACCTTCCCCCCGAAGTGGGGCAGGACTTCCAGGGCAGGACTTCCAGGGCAGGACTTCCAGGGATAAAATTTTCCCTGGCAACATGGGACTTGACTTCCAGAGACTTTTCCTGGCAATGCAGGATTTAACAACTCCCAGGGATGGGCCTCCCTGACAATGTGGGATTAGACCAAAAGGGGGAAAAGAAAAAGAACAGAATAAAGTTTTAATGGCTAAGAGATTTCATATAGAGTCAAGGGGTCATTCTGTAAGTTACTCTTATGCAGGTTTCAGCCAGCAGGCAAAGCCAAAAAATGTTCCGGCCTCTATCTAAGAATGGCTATAAAATTATTTCCCCAATGTAACATGGTTATTTAAAGCTATAATTCTCAATTTGTGTATTAAGTTTATTTTTCAGGAAGTCTCTGAATTATTCCTATGCCAGACAAGCCCTGGAACCCAGAGGTCAGAATGACAACCAGCTTCCTCTCTACTCCATAAGGTCGACACCACTTTTCAGCATAAAGAAACCAGAAAGATCTGACATCCAGATTATCACCAAGACTGGGAATTTTACAGAGAGGGAGGAGTTGTAACTGAGGGTTAAGAATTAACAATTAATTATGATTACTAAATCATTAAATAAATGCCTTTATATGACAAAACAGCAAAAGGTTAATACCTGAAATTACTAAAGCTGGCTAGAGTGGTCCCACGCTGTTTATGGTTACTCTAGACATAGCCTCACCTTGTGTATGGTTCCTATTGTGATGCTCATTCTAGATTGAAACCCGCCCCCCCTTGTGTTGCTCACTATTGGGATGATAACCACTCCACCCTCCAGTTTAAAATCCATATGGAAAGCCTTGTGACTGACCTCTACTCTGTACTCTCCTATCTCAGAAACTTGATTTCTGAAAATGATTCAAACTTTGTGGTTTGGGGCCCATCCCCAGCTTGTTCAACACCGTAATGTTTATTAATGAAGGAACCTGTGTCCAGCTCCACCCAATTATTCATTAGGACCCTGATGTTATAAATATTAGAATTTCTGCAGGTCAGGGCAGCAGTTTTGGGCCAGGAGGCCACTGTGCTCCATTGCTTGCACAACCAATAAAACTCTTTCTCTCTTTGAAAAAAAACAAAAAACAAAAAAACTACACTTTGCTAATTATACACATAATGCCTACTCATTATAGCTTTGGGAAAAGTGTTGAAATGTTTAAAAAAAAAAACACAAAAAACATAAAATCACCTGAAATCCCATTACCCAGAAATCACTACTATCAGCATTTTACCAAGACATATACAAAATTACAACATTTAATCATAAGATTTTTGCTCATCTACTTCTCTGAAAATCAAAGTTTATGACTTTTTCAAATTAAGATTACAAATCAGGTTATGAGTCTGATGGAGACACTAGCAGACTGCTTCAGGTAGCCACAGAACACTGGACCACTGAGACAAAGAAAGAACTTGACAGGAAGAAGTATTTCTTGAGGTAACCCTGATATGCAGACATCATAATTTTTAAAACATTTAAGTATTTGCTTTAAATAGCTTAGTTAAGGCTTAAGTACAATTTGATTTACTATATTTAATTTACACAAACATTCTATGTCTATATTTATTTTTAAAAGCAAAAACTAGATTTATACCTGTAATTGCTAATTAAGCGACACATTTCTTAACCCAGGTTTCTCAAAGTGTGGCCCACAGAATACAACCCATACAGGAATCACCTAGGGGGGTTGTTTATAATGCAGATTAACGACCCCTACCAAAGATCTAAGAAAACAGAATTTCCAGGGAGGAAGTGGGAGTGGCACAGAGGAGGACTTAGGTTATCTGCCTGCTTAATAGGTATTCTGAGTAATTCTTAAATTATAGGCCCAAATATGAGCAAACCACTGGACACCCTGGCACTTGCCAAGCTTGGGGGTTGGAAATGACCCCGTGCTTGTTTTGGTTTTAGATAACAGAGCCAACCAGCAGCTGCTTAGCTCCATGTCTCCTCTGCCAAAGCCATGGGCAGGAGAATCTGTCAGCGTTGTTCCCAGAGAACCGAGAAGTCAACAGTCTCCACATAGATTTGTGAAAAGGCGTTATATTGGACCCACATGTAGCTCCACATGCCATCCCATGTGAAACTGCAAGAAGAATTATAAAAGTTAAGCATACTCATAGCAGAAGACTAAGAAGAGAAGAGGAACTGCAAATAGCAAGAATCCCTAACACTGTTATTAGAAGTTGCCAGGGTGGTAAGGGGGGTCTGAAACGACTGACCAGAGGGAAAGCACGGCAGGACAAAGCTGACCGCCATGAGAAAGCCCCTGCTGCCAAAGAGAATCCTGTCCTTTTATTCTTTTGCTTAGGGTCAGTCTTGATCTCAAATACTCAAAATCCATGATTACAGATTGAGACTACACTACCAACTCATTTGGCCTCTCAGACACTTTCAACAGCTAATCCTAATCTACAAAGAAAACCAGTTCTCATCTTTAACACTATTTTGGACTTTTCCAAACCTGAATCTGTTTACCCCCTGCCCCTCCCAAAGACTGATGGCCTCAGGGCCTTCGTGTTCTGTTCCCACTGTCCAAAATGCTCTTCCCTCCAGCCCTTCCCCTGACTAACCATTACTCTGCCTTTAAGCCACATCATAACAGCTTTTCCCTAATCCCCCCTGACCAATTTCAAACTCTATTAAATATTCCCACAAAACCTTGCACTGCTCCTGTTTAGCACTTACCGTAATTAAGTAATTGTTTGTGTAATTATTTGTTCAATCTCTAAATCCCTCAATAATAAGCTTCATGAAAGCCGAGACATTGTTTGTCTTGTTCACTCTTGACTATTCCCCCATTTCCCCCTAGCACATAATAGATGCTGAATAATATCTATGGAAAGAATAAAAGATACCTAAAAGTTAAAATCAAGGTAACATTATCACTAAGGTATTTTCACTTTATTAAGGCTATGCAAACTTAATCTCAACTATGGCTTTTAAAGATAATTATGGCTTAAAAAGTTTAACATATGTTGTTAACCTTTAATTTTTCATTCTCCTCTATAGTTTATGAAACAGTAAACAAAAATGATAAGAGGTTCAAAATAATATTTACCTAAAATGAAATGAATCAATTTGTAAACTGGGCCTAGTAATAATAATGGTGACTAACTAGTCCTACATTGACCACAGTTCCAGTTATATAAGACCCAATCAAGGCAAGATATAGGTATTAAACATTCATGAGCTGCTCAGAATATTATGAATTAATCAGTGCTTGCTCATTTAAATGTTTAATATTTAATGGTAGTGCTTCTACAGTCTCCTGAAATTATTACACTTTACCATGTCTCTTACAACTGAATCACAATAGAGTTGATACATAATATTTCCATAATATGGTTATGGAAGCCATAGTGAGGCATACTTTAGAGGGTAACATGATTGTAGCACATTAAGCTTTTGATCAAATCCTCAATACATTTATCTCAGATGCAAAGAAGTAATAATAATAACAACAAAAACACTAATGATAAGCAAAAGTAAATACTTGCAGAATGCAATTGGCTTCCAACCGTGAATTATTTGTGGAGGCTTGCTAAAAATCTGGCTTCCATGAACTCTCCTAGGCAAATGTTAGTGGCATGCTAAAGGCATTTTAGATAACACAAAGTATTAGTGCTTTCATGTTACTCTAGTAAATCTTCTCAAACACTAGCTGTGGAAACAGAATAATATCTGCCCAAATGAATTCATTCATTCTAAGCCCTTTCAGTCATCTTAAAAATAATGACTTCGTTATTATTTAAAAATTCAATAATGCTTTGTTATTATTTTTTTTTTTTAGGTGGCCTCGGGGATTGAACCCAGGGCCTCGTACATGGAAAGCAGGCCCTCAACCACTTAGCTACATCAGTCCCAAAAATATGACATTATTCTCTTTATTTCTGTTAATCCTCTTTGCCTGATATTTGGCTGGCTACACTTTTTTTGTAGGTTTAAAATTTGCATAGTATATTTTCATTCTTTTATTATTTTATTCCCTTTTAATTCAAAGATGGGCTCTGGATAAATACATGGAGCTTGTTGTTGCCCCTTTATTCAATGATATATGCACTCCAGCATCACTTTTTTTTTTTAGAAAGTACCGGGCATTGAACCCAGGACCTCATACATGCGAAGCAGGCATTCAACCACTGAGCTATGCCCACTCTTATTCTTAAATATACTTTATCATTCAGAAATCTCAAGGGAATTGAGACCTAGTATATACTATACAACATATTCACTCCTTTAACCCTATCAGGGAAGCACTTTTGTGCATCAAATACAAAACAATGGTAACATAAATACAATATTGTATATTACAACAGAAATATCCTATTCATAAAATATAAAACTGTATTTCCCAGTGCAGCTTCAATTTGACTCTAATACACACAATATATTAACCTGGAAAAAAATGTATACATTGTATATTATTAAATGTTACTTCTTACAATGTCAGTGATACTTAGGAGAGTTAGAGTTGCTATGGAACTTGTTCTTCTGAAATTTCTAGCTTTTCCCACATCGATGTAGATTGTGACTGGTATTGCCCTTTTCTTTTTTCCAAATAATTTCATATATAGCAAAACTGACTTCAACAAAGAATAAATTATAAAATATGGCCATTTTCACCGGGTAAATAGCATTGTTTTATCATTTTATAAAGCAAATTCAGAACAGATACACAAAGGCATAAACAAGTATATCTACAAGTATATTAATGACTAGCATTGTTGATGTCATAACCATTACTGAAGAATATTCATAAAAAGATGTTAAACATTTTTAAACACTTAATACACACATTTTTTTTTTTGATGCCTTGTGCTAAAACAACTGGAATCACATTCTAGGTGTTCTAAGGAATCTTCCATTTAAAGGAATCTTTGGTGAAAATATATATATACACATATAAAAGCTTCTTTATTAATCTCTCTGTGTGTATATATATATACACACACTTGAAAATAAATTATATATAAGTGCATATATATATATATATACTTCTTTCATTCCTATATCAATTGATTTTTTTTTAATTTGGGCATTTCAAGTCAGGTTTGCATAAATTGCAATATACATTCACCCAGAACGAACAATATTATTTGCAATAAGAAATCCCCATTAAGAGAAAAGTAACATCCCCAAAGATCATTTCAAGTTTAAAAACAAAATCTGTGACTAGCACATGTGCAGAAGAGTGATGATGATAGGATTTTTATTATTATCATCTAGATTACAACCTTTTCATAATTAGTAGACAAATTAACTAGTACTGTATTTTAGCAAATAAACTTGAAACTTATAATATAAATTTGAAAAGGCAATTTTCTTTCCTACTTTGCCCTCTCACATACTCTATATTTAATATTTAACTACAAGACACATGACTAATGCCCAATGCCCAGTGAAGTTTAGTTGACTGCATTTATACTTTTCTATCAAAATGTGAAACAAAGCAATTTACATCAAGAATAGCTTACATCTTTTAAAGGAAATCATGTTCTCAAGACATAGTCAAATTTATAATAATTCACTGTACAAGTTAATAAGATTCTATAAGACATACCACATTATAAAATAAAATTTCAAAAAAACTATAGAAAGTAAATCTACTAATACATTAATTCATGATAAATGATTTGTGATAAACTAAGATTACAAAAAAACTTAGCAGTATGAATTTAGTTGCCCCAAAAAAGGCATATAAACACCAAATCCAGATACATATTTTTAACAGGCTCCTGAGACTGTGCTCTATAATTATGCAAGTATATAGTTTTAAAACAAATACCAAATATTTCAGGTATCATTCAAATAATACTAAGTGATTTTAACATTTGTTTATCTGTTTATTTAAAATTACTTTTTAGGGCCTTCAACTACCATAAGAAAATTCTGAATCTTTTTCCTTTTAATTAAAGGGCGTTTACAAAACCTTTTGGCTCTTAAAAGACAGTTGTCATGAAACATTTCCTTTCCTATATTCCTATACTGTATACTGCCATTATGACTTAGTATCCTTTCTGTATGACAGAGATTACTGAGACACTACTGAAAATACAATATAGATAAATAATATTGGAATGATGTTCAGCAAAATATAATCTCCAATGCACTCTCACTATAACTGCAGCTAATTTTAGTTATAACTGATGGATTCCCCAGTCCTCTCCTAAGTCTACTAGTAATTAAATCTATTAGAAACTTGACATCACTTTCACCATTTGGCTTATCAGCTTGCCAACTGTTAAAAGTCAAATATTGTCAACAGTAAGCATAGAACTATATTTCAATACACTGTCTCTGAATAATGTCTAAATGAAATAGGGTAGAGATAATATTCCAAAGAGTAAACATGGTATTTTGGAGGAAAATAAAATATGCTTTATAATTTAAATCTTGTATTTGCTTTATCACTATAAAATGACTACTTTGGATACTGCACCTATCACCAAATCATAGTCCTAATAAGCCACACATGGCTGTATGGGATTTTTGTTCATCTCAAATTATTCTACAGAAACCCACTTTAACAAGATAGTCCCTTCACTCTCATATTCCAACACTCAGTGTAGTTGAGTTAGCCTGCACTTTTCTTATCAAATCTTCCAACACCCCTGGCCACGAAGATGTTCTCATTATATCTTTTGTGTATGTTTATATAAGTAAACTCTCACAACCATCTAAGTTTGGGGCCTTCTTTGACTTTTGAGACTCTAAATTTAAAGGTCCATTGGGCTTATATTCACATGCTCAGACACCAGTTTTCATTTGGGTAATCAAACATCTTTTTGTTGTCACATTTGTCAAATTAATCCTCAAGAAATTAATTTAGATTTGGTGCTACTGATATTTATTGTGTTTTAGAGCTGGTTTAAAACCAGTAATTTTGTTGGTGTTGTTCCATTTGATTCTGATTTTGTTATTTGATGAACTTCCAAGGCATTCACAGGTTGAGTACAAGAATCAGTGAGAACCTTAAGTCTGATCTTTCATATCATCCTATAGGCTATCTGCAAACTCAGGAAAATGTATGTTAGTTGCATACAACTCCTTTCGATTCTTGACTTTGAAGACACGCTGTACAATATTAATTTTTACATAAATTTATGTAAAAGTTTACTGCTTTGGAACTTAAACAACTATGAACTAATGACTTGCTCTCAGCCCTTTCCTGTTTCCAACTAAAGTACATATTCCTCCAGATATATTTCTATAAACCTTACTTTAAACACTCTTCTCACTCTTCTGATGTAACCCTGGCACTAACGGAAAGTCTCTGGGGTCTTGAAATATGTCACTGGAAATGACTCAAAGTGCATAAATCCATATGAAGTAAATGGAGACATGAAGAACTCTTTCTTTCCCATATAAAGCAATGGGGAACTGTGTTCTAAAAAAGCATACACAGTAGCTGTCATATTTTAAAAGATCAGGAAAAAATTTTTAATCATTATATTGTTTAAACAGGAAGGATGCTGAGAAATACTGTAGTTGTGGCAAAAATAAATGATCAAAACCCACCAGACTTATCTAATTTATATCCTGCTCTCGTCTCTTTTAGTTCTTAAGTGTAGTCGCTTAGTACAATATGGTACTCAACACCTAACCAAATGCATTGCATGAGAATGGTGTGGATGAGTGTGCGAGCATGTGTATGTGAATGAGTGTGTGTGTGTGATTATGTGTATGTGTGTGAGTACATGTGTGAGTGTGTATAAGTGTGAAGTATGCATGAGTGTGTGTGCTTGTGAATGTGTATGTGTGAATGTGTGTCAATATGTGTGTATAGTGTGAGTTATTACTCCTATTTTCTTTTATTGAGAAAAGACTTCAATAGCTTCTTTCATCCATCTTTTCTAACCATTCACTGACTATCATTTTCCAACTATAGGCCATGTGATTTAAAGTCTAAGCAACACTAGTACAGAATAAATTTCACATGAGATATTAGAACTGCCAAATACTCTTGGATCAGTTCTGGCATGGAATATATTAAGTGAGCAATCAGACATAAAATTAATATACCACTTGTAATTAGATTATCAAAGTGATTAAATTTGGATAGGCAAGAACCAGTTTTTGTTTTCTGGTAGGTTAAAACAAGTGAAAAGGAGTTATCAATCCAGACACAGGTTAAATCTTCAATATTTCAAAAGCACATTGACAGAAATGAATATTTCCATGTATATTTTATATTGATTTTTTAAAGGACTATGATTTCAAGAACCTCAGAAAACACAATCAGCAAGATTGAGAAAAATATATTAAAGATTTTTTTAGACTGAAGAGAAAGCCAAGAATGATCCTTTATGAATCAGGTTTTAGCTAATATCAGACGATTTTGCTCATCACAAATGGGAAAAGATACCAGCCAGCAGCTCAAGTGTGGTGGTCAGATCTGAAAGTTAGATACGACAGGAAACCACAAACTATATTTTTGAATAGTCTATTAGTTAATTCAATCCTAAACAAATAATAAGGCAGGAAGCTTGGGTTTCAGTCCTATGAAACTTTAAATCACCCAACCAATTTTTCTGAACTTCAATTTAACAAACCATAGAACAGAAATGGATTTGATGACATACACAAAATGTTCTCCAGCTCACATTCTTAGGAACATACAGTAGTCTTATGAGACGATATAATATATTATTAAAAACAGTTACTAAATTCCTATCTCTAAAAATTAAAAATAGATAAAAATAAGCAATTGTCTTCCTATTAGAAATTAGGTTTATTTTTATCAGAGGCAGAGGAACAGATATGATTTGGTAATTCCTTGTGATTCTATGCTATTCTAATTAATCCTACTCAATAATATTTGGTGTGTATTTTCAATCTGAGGACTCAAGAGCAAATACTTTTGCTCTGCAAATGATTTATCAGGAAGGTAAAAAAAAGGCAGCTTACTCAATGGGAGAAAATATTTGGAAAGTATCTGTAGCAGTTTGAAATTATTTTATGAATTCCAAAAAGAGAAATGTTATGTTTTAAACCAATCCATTCCTGTGGGTGAGACCCATGTGACTGGGTTACATCAGTGGGGCAAGAGTCACGTTAAGTCTCCACCCTCTCGCTTGGTCTGATATAAAGTGAGACTCAGAGAGACACAGGAAAAAAGAAACTGCCATGTTGGATTACACCATATGAGAGAAAAGACTCCAGTTTTGTCCACAGCTGAGCTGCAAGGCCTGAAGCCCTACAAGACAAGCCCTATGCCAGGAGAGAGAGGACTATAGGATTGCTTAAGCATGAAGCCCCAGGATGCTGGGCCTGTGGAGCAGCTCGAGAGGAGACCGTGCGCCAGAGGGCAAGGCTGAAACCTTGGCAGAAATCGGCGGCCACCTTGCTTCACCACGTGGCAACACAGGCCAATAGTAGCAGTAGCTGACTTTGATGAGAAAGCATCTCTGCTGATGCCTCCATCTGGACAATTCATGGCTTTGGAACTGCAAGCTTTTCTGGTACTTTGTATTGGTAGTCCTTTGGCAAACCAAAATATCATTGATAAGGGTTTGATTCCCATGTTATATAAAGAGATCATACAACTCAATGATAAAAAGACAAGCAACACAATTAAAAAATGGGCAAAAGATTGTAGCTGAAAGGGGTAGTCTAGGGACATAATGCCAATTGAAAGAAAGCTAGAGGATAATCTAGGGACTATATAACATAGTGAACTTGGTGGTGGGTTAGGATTGTTGTTAATAGTACAAATACAAGAATGTTCTTCTATGATCTAGAACAAACGTATGTCACTCTTACAAGGTGTTAAGAATATGGTGATACATGAGAAAAATACAACTAATGTAATTATGGGCTATAGTTAACAGTAATATCGTAATATTTTTGCAGCAACAGAAAAGAAGATACTATATCAATGCAAAGGGTCAACAATAGAGGGACATAAGGGGGTATGGGATTTTTCCTTTCAGAGTAATGAAAACGTTCTAAAATTGAATAAGGTGATGACAGCACAACACTGTGATGAAACTCAGAGCCACTGAGCACACACTTTGAAGGGACTGGATAAGGCATGGGACTGTATAACACAGTGAACCCCATGGCGGATGATGGACTGTGGTGAACAGTACAAATATGAGAACGTTCTCTCATGAACCATAACAAATATACCATACAATACATGGTGTGAACAACAGGGTAGTTTACAGGAAAAATACACCAAATGTAAGCTATGGACTATAGTTAGCAGTCATATTTTAATGATGTTCTTTCATCATGTGTAATGAATGTTCCACGATGATGTAAGATATTGGTGGTGGGGTCATGTACGGGAATCCTGTATTTTATGCATGACGGTTTTGTAAACTCACAACTTCTCTAATAAAAAAATGAACTTTTTTTTAGCACTCCAGATGAAAATTAACATATGAAAGAAAACAAATGATTTTTTAATATATAGTGGCTGAACCAAAATGAGTAGAATCCAAATAATTACCTCAAGGATTGAAGCTAGAAACTAAGTCACTGGTTTTACATTAAAATAAAGAGTTATCTAATTCTAAGAAGGGTTGACTCAGCCATAATAGCAGTCCTTTACATGTGTAGTAACACTTTATAAAACACTGCCACATGTCCAATTTAAACTTCACAGCAATCTTGTCATTTAGAGAAAGCAGAGATTATTAGATCTCTTTTTGCCTTTTTGTGAACCAAGGTCCAAGGAAGTTAAGTAATTTCATCTGCCTATAAAAACCAAAACCAAAACAAATAAACAAACCAAAAAACCAGGACAACAGCAGGGCTTGGTGTGGTACCTCCCCATCCTGCTGTTAGACCAGGCCCTCAGTACCCCCCACGCCCCCACGCCACCCCACCCCCACTCCTGAATGCATCTATATTAGTTTCATACATATTTAATTATTTTCAGATAGGTCCTTTTAAAGTTCACAGCCATTCCTGGACTGTCAGTTAAGTCATGCTCACATATTTGCGTGACTGAGAAGAAATTCGCAGGAAGGCAAAGAATACAGCTTACTGGTGGATTTTAAAAAGCATTAGTAACAGACTGAAGGATAACAACATACAGCCGTGTCCTCCCCAGAGTATTGGAAACCCTTAAACAGCACATGCCTCAGGACAAGGGCCAAGGCCAAGGGCCAACTGGAGACCCAGACCCCTGCAGACTTCCCTGAGCAGATCCCGCCTGTCCTAAATTTGGGTTTCCTGACCTGTCCACCCTAAGAATGTAACGTAGGTCATGGGACAAACATGAACTCTGAGGCCCCGGAGCTCTGGTCTGACTCCTAATTCCTAACTCTACCAGTCCTACTGGGGTGACCTAAAGCAAGGAATTTAAGTCATTTGTGCCTCTGGTCCTCATCCACACAATGGGAAGAAGAGCATCTACCTCACTGTGTTATTACAAGGTTGAACTAAGGCAGGATAAGGCACATGAAGCACCCAGCAGTGCCCATGTAGGTTAAGAGGTCAATGAATACCCTACCCCGTTCCAAACAATAAATTATCTCTCACTGGCAATTTATGGGGTGCACTGGTTCTTCTGTCATAAACAGGATCCAATGCCAGTCATTGTTCCTGAAATTAAAAAAATCTTGGGTACATCTGGTGTATCACTTTTACTATTTCAAAAATAGATAGTAAGATCCATGGATTGAGATTCCTGAAATAGGAGTTGACGTCTGATTTGTGACTGATTTCCTGCAAGTTTGAAGAAAATTCATGTGTGCTGCAGGATACTTCTGATTCAACATGAATGAAACAGCCTCATAGGTAGTTTTCTGCCACCCAGTCATTGCCCCCTTCACCAAAGAGGACATAGCAAAAAACTCTCACTGATGTGAGGATAGAACAGTCTTCACCATCTCAATGAACAACTCCAAGTTGCTCAGGCCAGAACTCCTGAAGCCATCCTGACTCTTCTTTGTCTTTCTCTGTGTGTCTCTCTCACACACTCACACTCTCTGCACACACACACACACACACACAGACTTCGTCTTCAACAAATTCAAAACTGATGCTTCCCTGGTCTGATTCATCATCATTGGTCAACCAAAAGTCTCCTAGCAGTCCCTCTGCTTCCACTCTTGTCCCACTGCAGTTCATTCTCAATTCAGCAGCCAGAACGGTCCTTTGGAAAGGAAGAAATCAGATGATGTTGCTCCTCAGCTCAAAACCCTCCAAAAGTTTCCCTTCCACTCATGTCCTTACAAAGGCCCATGAAGTAAGGACTGCCCCTTCCAGATGCGCTGGCCACCGTTACTGTGACTCAGCTGCCCCAGGCAGTCTCCTAGGTGCTTCCTGTGGCCTTGGCTTGGAAAGCTCTTCCTCCAGACAGGGGCAGAGCGTGCTGCCTCACCTCCTTCAATACCCTAACTGTACCTTCTCAGGGAGGCCCTCCTCCTCAACCCACCCTGATATTTCCCACCCCACTCCCCTGCTTTATTTTTCTCCTCAGCCTAATTTTTCTCATCTAACATACTACATATTTTATTTATTTATCATATGGTTTTTGAACCCCTCCAAACTTAGTTATAAACCCCAGGAGGGCCGAAATATTATATTCGATGAATTAATGAATAAATGAATGAATAGTAGAATCTTCTCTAAAACAAAACTAGTTCCCTAAGCAGGATCAGAGAGACCACCAAGAAAAAAACCTGAAGTTTATATTAAACACACTTGAGCATCTTTATTAATAGGTGTGTGTGTGAATGTGTGTGCCCATGCATGCACACGTGTGGAGAGGCTGTGAAGATGCTTGTACAGAGGCAAAGTTGACACTCTGGTCTGGCCCCTAGTATCCTTCTTTTTATATAGGAAAAAGTACTGTAAAACTGTTTGCCAAAAATTAGAAGTGACAAAGTCAGTGTAACTAATGTAGAACACTGTGCTTTCCTCACATACAAGCTAATTTTACTCTTCAGAAATCACTAACAAGTTTGGGTAAGCTTTTATGGGTGGCTGGTGTTTTTGGAAGTGTGTGTGCACAAGAGGGATATGTAAATTGTTAGGAGAGATGAATTTCTTTAAACACAAATGCAGACTATGTGTTTGGTCAGCAAAGCGCTAATGAACCGGGGATTTTAAGATGTTGCATGTGCAAGAAATACAATAACAGAAGACATGCATGTTACAGGCCATGTGCTCTTGGCGTTAGTCAAGGTAAGCGGCTGACAACTGTGAAGGAAGACAGAATTAAGAAGGCCCTCTACAACTGTTCTTCTAGGCCCTAATGAAGAAAGGATTCATTTTTGTCCCCAAACTGTTATCTTTTTTAGGATATTTTAAATTTTAAGGAATTCAAACCTCATCTTTTACATTTGTGATTGGCAACCATATGAGCAATATTTTTATTTATTTTTGCTTTGCTTATGGAGCAACTAAACTAAGGCTCAAAAATCAACAGATGATGAATTCAGGGTGTTTCCCCCCCTCTTTTCAAACATTTATATTTTTGTGGCTAAAAATAATAAAATGGGCAAGATATGATGAAAAAGAAGTGAAAAGAAGCTAGCTGATTTAATGCACTTGCCAGGTTATTCACTCACACATAATGGAGAAACAGTCTTTTACGCTCAAGAGCTAAAACAACACAAACATAATGGGCTGCTGCTGAACTGGTTTCTGTTTTCTGTTTTTGCTTTAAGAGATTAATACATCAAAGTTAATTCAGGACTGTGATTCCAAGCTCTGGAAATCATCTTCATAGATTTAAATTCTCCTCTGCCACTTATTAGCTGTGTGACCTTGAGAAAGTCACTTCACCTCTCCATGCCTTAATCTCTCCATGTGTAAAATGTGAATAAAAAGAGTATCATTTCAAAGAGTTGTTATGAGAATTAAATGAGATAATGTATATAAAGTACTTAGCAGAGTGTCTGGACATAGGATGGATTTTTTAGTAAGAGTAGTATTTGAATTCTGAATCCCCCAAACATCTTTGGAAGGGGTCTTTCAGTCCTTCTGCTCACCACTACACAATGAAAATAAGCTTTTATGTTAAAACATTGGGGGGCGAGGCTTTCAAAAATTCTCTTCTCTCTTTTTGAACGGCTTTCTCCTCCTCCTCCTCCTCCTATTTATCATCATCATCATTTCTGGATTATTTTATTTAATCCCCCTGATACATTCAACTACTTCTAGTTGGCTGTAGAAAGCAACAACCAATGCCTCTAATAAACACACTTCCCTACTCCCCCCTGCTTACTACCAGCCTTTACCTCTACTGCATACCATCTCCTTCCACTCCTCATAATTGGCCTTATCCCTGGACTCCTTCACACACACATTCCTCTCAATACTATGGCCCTCACACACACACAGACACACACACACCATGCCCCCCCACCCATACATACACCATTCACACACCACAACACATACACACACATCTCACACACACACCACACACACACTCTCTATATGTCCGCACACACACACCACACCATGCACACACAGACACCACAAATACCACCTATACTCCATATACTCCCACACACACCCCACACCCCACACACACCCCACACACATCCCACACACATCTCACACACACACATACCCCCACCCCACACACTCCATGTACACACCCCAAACATGCAACAACACACGCATACAACTTGCCCAACACTTCCCTTTCTTGTCACATTACCATTCCCCATCATTTCTTCCACCTTCCCTCTCTTTGTTCTTTATGCTTCTTGTTTGCCTTCCCAACCTCCACCAAGATGAATGAGTGAGGCACAAATAGGCAGTCTGCCACAAAGCCACCACCCAGAGGCATCTCACCCGTAGGAGATTTCAGCTCTGGAGAATGTAAAATATTCCAAGAAAAGGAGGTCACCTATGAAAGAGTTTAGAGTTCTAAATGGCATTTCAGAGCAGACTTTTTTGGACTTTCCATTCTGAAGTCATTATACATATAACAGACAGATGGACAAATGAAGCCACACGTCTGCCACTGCCAAAACATAGCAGGGCAGTAAGATTTAGTCTGAATGTCACAGAATACTTTTTTGAAACAATCTAACCAGAAAGGATTTTTAAAAGTAAATTAGAATAAAAACTCATAACTGTGTTTTATAATAAAGAAAGCAGACACAGGGGAAAAGCTGTAGAAATAGAGATAAGCCTTCCAGAGTTGACAAACCCAGGAGAGAGAAAAGCCATAGGCAAAGACACTGGAAGCTGAAAGCAATGAGGCCTAGAGCAGTGGGGAGAGATGAGTGGTCCCTGCCATATGCCCGATTGCCCACAGCTGAGCTCGGGGGTGAAAGGGGCCTGGAGGAGAAGGCAGGGCCACCATTATGCCTTGCCATGTGGCAGGATTCGAGGATCGCTAGCAGCCAAACTTCAGGGAGAGAGCTTTGCCTGACGCCTTGATATGGACATTTTTCCCAGCCTCAGAATGGCTCTGTTCCTGTTGCCTTCAAACTGCATACTTCTCTCCTATGATGCCAAAGAATGAAATCCCAACCAGTGAAGTTCCTCACTATACAATATCCACTACTGCCCAGCAATGTGACTAACCAGGGGGTAAGACAGCAGCAGAACTTTTCACAAGCCCATGGCAAGAGTAACACACTTTAAAGATATCATAAACACAGAGTTCACAAAATACCCGTTAGTGTCTTTTAGACTGGACAGTTGTGTACTGATTACCTGAACATTGAAGACACTACCTCTACTCCATCTGCCTCTCTATTAGAGGCAGATGGTCCCTCTATTATCTCCCAAGGTGCAGGGAAATTAGATTCATTGATGGAGCATCAGAGGAAAACTTGAAGAGGTACTAGAAGCACCAGGAACCGAACCCAGGACCTCCCATGTGGGAAGCAGGCAATCAACCGCTTGAGCCACCTCTGCTCCCAGTACTGGACTTTTTAATACCAGTGTGAAACAATTTGTTAATACCCAAGAGTAATCAAAGCAGTGAAATATGCCTGAGATTTCTTGAAGAAGGAGTTAGCAGAGCAGTTAATTGGGTAATAGTGAGAAAGAACAATATTGCTTGCGTCTTGATACTCCAGAAACCAGTTCATTCAATACACTGCCTATGCTACTAATGATGAGAGTTACCAGGAAAGCAGAGGTTACAAATGCAAATGTGTATCAGAGGCCAAGTTTAAGTGAAAAACACAGGTCCTGATAAATCCTGTGGTAAACTGGAGAGCAAATGACCCCTAAAGAGAACAACTACAACCAGTTGCCATGAGGAGATGGTGACATTCCAACTGTTGCCAAATTTTCCCCTTTTTAAGAGCAGCAAAATAAAAAAGAATCTGTAATCTAAAAAAAAAAGAAAGCTATATGATTACTTTAAGTGATATAAATGTGCCAGTGAAAATGAGGTAAAACCAACAATAATGTAAAATTTCATTTATACTCTCTAAAGACACAGTACTCAAAGCCAGGGAAGATAGTGGGATAAGGCTGAGAAAAAGTCCAGCTTGGCTAGGTGGACTAAAGACAGAAACATCAGGAAGAGAAGGGAGAAGAAAAACAGTGATGGAAACAAGACAATCCTTAGGGAACGAGGCTGCGGTACACAGGCTACTCTCTCTCCTCTCTTCTGCATCTGTCTGTCCCAGGCTCTCTCTTTCTCTTGTTCTCTGTCCCTCTTTCTGTCTTGTCTCTCTCTTTTTGCTCCTTCCTTCCCTCTCTCTTCGATTTGTCCTCTCTCTCACCCCGGCCTTTTCTACATGGCCAGTTCCATTCGCTGCCCTGTATTTCTGTATCGCTTTACAGATTACAAAGCATGTTCACATAAGTGATCTCCTCTAAGCTAAGTAAACTAAATATCTTAATTCCCAATATAAAAACAGATAAAGGCCTAATGAAGTTCACTTCAGGTTCTCTAAGTTAAGAATTTTCATACACATTATCTCTTTTATTCATCAAAATAACCTTATGAAAATAAGCCCACTTCAGGATACTGGCTAACTCTCTGGAGAGGCCAAGTGGGTTGTGGGTGGGTTGTAGCACAGGGTTGAGGAACAAAGAAGTCTTTAATTATATCTGTGTTATTTCACTTCTTTTAAAAATCAGAGCTAACATTGTAAATATTAATATTTGTTACATCTGGGTGGCCATGCACAAGTGTTTAATTATTCTTTTTGTCTTCTCTCTATTTGAAATATTTCTTAATAACTACAAAGGAAAGAAAAAAATAATCTTGTTAGGTGCTATTTGTATTTTCCTTTTTCAGATGAGCAAACTGAAATACAGGGTAAATGATTTGCTATGCAAAATTAGACTAATATCCTAAATTGCAGATAGAGGACTCAAACTCTTTAACGTTACTATATTAATAACTAAGAAAGATCTAGATACTGATTCCTTAGTCCTGGAGACTATGGTAGATTTCTTTATTCTGCTACTCAAAAGAGAAACAAATGAGAATGGATTAAGTCATTCTTTAAGTAATCAATATCAACCTAAAAAAATAAGTAATTGATTTCCCACATAGTGGCCTGCAAATGACTAAACAAGACCAATTACACCCATTTTGAGGATCAAGCTGTGTCTCTCTTCTAGACCAGAACTTGCAGAAAGAAGAGTGTAATAGGTTCTTGACCAGCACTTAATGATGCCACTAAATAAACTATTTAAATGATTAGCACCTAAATTTTGTCCTGTGTAAAGTCATTAGAAACTTTCAATTTGCTCTCCTCTTGTTATGATCCAAAAATAAAATCACTGACATGAGGCACTTAATTTCTGCTGTTTCGTTCATCTATATGCATAGGTAGGCACCACTTTGCAGTCCCCAAGGCATTCACTTAATCATCTGTAAAATGAGGCTAGTAAAAGAGTAGTGTTGAAGGAGAATTTTCTGATAGAAGATATAGGCAGGGACTGGAGCTCAGAGACCTGGCTGTGCAAGCCAGTTACAGGTACTGGGGCTGTGGACAAGTCACTCACTCTTTACGAACGTCTGTTTTGTCAGCTCTAAAATAAAGATAATAATGCTACCTCACAAATTTATTATGAGGACCAAATAATTTATATGAAGCCATATTGTAATCCACAAAGCACTGTAAAAAGGAAGTGTTATTATAGAGAGAAATGTCTTTTCAGGTACACTTACTGTGCTTTCTAAATTCACGGCCATAAAACCCTTATTTCTTGTACAGACCTTGTGGCCAAGATTTTCCAAATTTACTGTCTTTTGGCACCTATTTTTAAATCAAAATGATAAGAAATTTAGAAACTGTGCTTATAAATATATTCATAGGCTTGCAAACACAGAGTGCATCAAATAAATGTAATAAATTAATATATCACAATAAATGCTGAAAAAAGCCAGAACTCAAAATCAATGAAGTGTCTTTGTCTACACGAAGAAAATGGTTGCCCTGAGCACTTTCATCAACACACTTGGTGGAAAATGCATTATAGAGTGGCCTTTTGAAATGACAACTTAAATTTTAAAATGGAACATGATAGTGTTATACTCATAAAATGATATCTTAGAACAGAAACAATATAATGAAACCATCATTTTATATATTTTTAAAAGACCCTGTCCCATATTTTTGTTCTTGGTGTCCTGTTATCTTAGAATTAGGACTCTATTCCAAAGAATCCATGTGGGCATAGAAAATTAATCTTGACATTAGTAACAATAAAAGCACATTTTATTCACATATTTCCCTGCTCACCTAGCTGGATCAATCCAATTACCAGATATTGTCTCTTTCTGCTGCTACAGCAAAGCCTTTGTTTCACAGAAATCTAGAGAACCTAGAGCACTAACGTGAACAGTATTTGAACTATTTCAATATTTTGGAAATGATTTTTACATGAAAAATTTAAATTTAAAACTATTTAAACAATTATTTATTTCAGGAACTAAAATAAGAATTTATCTGATCTAAACCAATATTCTTTGTCCACTTCCCACCCCTAACATTTGAATAATTCTTCCCTTTGTATATATTTACCAAGTCAAAATCCTGGATTTAGAGATTACTAAGGAATATTAAACATTTTAATTTCTGCACATAGCATATGACAAGAATATAAAAGATGAAAACTACTTCATTGTGATTCTGCTTCATAACATGTAGCTAAATGGTTCAGATTAGAGATAAATGTACCAGACGCTGGGCTACAGCACTTCCTTTTTGTTTCTTTATGTTCCAAATGTAAACGAATTCACAAGTCCAACAAGTAGGATCATACAGTTGTCCAAGAGTAACACACACTTCTTTTCCCTGAAGGAAAATAATACAATGAAAGAATCTACAACCTAATGGAGAAACCTGCAGATCCTTCTATCAAAATGTCTCCTCCTCCCAACTTCCCTGTACCTGCCACTGCTTCCACCATCTCTTCAACAACTCTGAGGTTCTTCAACAACTCAGAGGCACCTTCTTCTCTCTTGCCCCACACCCATTAGTCCAGCCCTATCTAGCCTTCCTTTGTAAGTTTCCTGTGACCTTTCCCAGCCATCCTCATTGCCAATGCTGTGTTAAGAGCTCACATTTACTGACCATTCACTATATGCCAGATAATGGGCTAGGCCCTTAATACAGACTTACTAAGAAATCGGTGCTGTTATTTCACAGATGAGGAAACTTAGGCTTAGTACAGTAAGTAGAGGCAGGATTCTAATGCACCCAGCCCAAGTACTGCCCATACTCTTACCCACTCTGGAGACTGCCTCCCCTCTTATTACTAATAACCAAGTCTCTGGGCTCCCTACCGCCAAGCTCCCACCACTGCAGTCCACTTTACACAGCCCCACCAGAAACTAAAACACTTCCCATGGATGTGGGGACCTCTGGCATCTTCTGCCATGACCACCAGCTGATCAGCCATTCCCAGATAGAGCAAGTCTCTTCTTCAGTCAGGGTCCAGCAGCTTCCCCAGCTAGAAATTCCAGACAGGCTTTCAAGACACAACTCTTCAGCTGGTATGAGTGACTCCCTGCTGTCCAGAGACAAAAGGAGAACGCCCCAGGCCGGTGCTGAAGGCTCAGCATCAGGCTGAACCTGCTAGTAGCAGCCCTATTGCTGGCCTTTCTCTAATGCAGTTCTTCAGCTCCTGCAGGGCTGCTCCACTCGCTGTTCACCAATGCTTTCCTACAGGTCCCCACAGCCACACCTTTGCTGGTGCTACTCCTTAGGCCTAAAGTATCATTTCCCCTCCTTTCTTTCCATCAGAATCCTAGGCTTGGGCGTCCATTCCTCATTCAGCCACTAAATGAATTCTTCTGACTGCTCTGGATCAGAAGGGCTTCTCTTGTGTCTAAGCTCTGATCGCTCACATGGCCTGTGACACTTTCTTTCATATCATTTATCGCCTGGTATGTACATTTGACATTTGGTTTTATTCTTGAGTACATATGTCCCAAACCAGTTTACCAACTCCTTGATGGCAGGGAAAATGAAATATTTTTCTTTCATTGACCAACAAGAATATTCTGTACAACATAAGCCCTCAAAAATGGTTATTGATTTAAAAGGAAAAAACAATCTCCTCCCATAAATAAAGCAGAAATTTGGTTTAAATATCACATTACGATGCATTTTATGTAATCTTCAAGCAAATGGTTTTTCAAACATGGTTAAAAGCAAGGGATTGTCCTAAAATTATATTTATTATAAACTCAGAAATAAATGAATTAGAAGAATTCTGTATCAGACTTACTCAAAGACGGTGCCTGGACCACTGAGTGCCTGTTGTCATACGGTTAGACATCCAGGTCTGCAGGCACCAGCAGGGGCTACTGAGGGCCAGTTGGTGGGCCCATAAGGAATAACAGAAGAGGAGAAGAGGAAATCACTGTGTAACAGCAATGAAGTGGCCCCACTCTCAGAGGTCTCAGCAGGAAACCAGTGTGCGCACCGACATACATACACACACACACACACACACACACCACTTTCCCCATACAATTAATCTAATCCCTTGAGGATTAGATGGGATCATTGCCCTAAAATGGTTTGGAGAAAATCTCTGCAGTTACAGTGTTTTCATTCCTAATGTGGTCAATTCCAAACTGCATATTTTATTAAGATGGAAAACAAGTAAAAGTGGGGGAATTCGCTTAAAAATTAAATAATGAAGAGAAAAGCAGATCAAGAAAGGGGAAAATTAAAAGTGTGAAAGAAATTTAGAAATGTAAGCAAATGTAAAGGAGAAAATATTAAATCTCCACAATGAAAAGTCCAACAGGCAAAGGATAGTACTGCCTCCTTCTTCAAATCTAATATTAACCATCTAATAAGTCTTTTCACTAAGATATTTCTATAATTCATTTGCAAATAGAGATAAGAGGCCAGTTAGACAAGATGAAAATGGAACCCATGAGAAGGTCTCTTTTTAAACGATCATCCACAAATAATATTCTAAAAATGCTAAAAGAGGTCAAATTTAAACATTCTGCTTTAGAAAAAGAATTAAGTGTCAAACCCTTATAACATTTAAAATGATTTAATATGAATTTTCATTGTTTTGTTGAAACATAAAAAGCCAGCTAGTACCAAATTCAATGAAAATTTCAGAATGATGGGAAAAGAGGATGGCCTATTTAGTTTGACATATTATGGGTTTCAATGCCTCTCTGTAGCCCCATTATCTCAACTGTAAAATGGGAATATTGCCAGTCCCTAACTCACAGGGTTCTGGTGAGCACTAAATGAGCTAATTCCAAAATTGGTTTAGAAAAGGGCCCAGCACAGGATGAGAGCTCAATTTATGTTAGGGTTTTGGTTTCTGTCAGCCCTGTTGTGAGTATTCCTACATCGTTGTTTTCACACTCATAAAATGGAGGGGTTTGCACTCATAAAAGAGATGCTTCTAAGACTAATAAGCAGGGTTTTAAAACCCCTCTAATAAAAGTATTCTAAACTTTCATGTACTATTATTGCCCTGATGACTTCTTGGAAATAAGTTTTATTCAGCAAGATGTAAGATATGTTGCTTTGACTCCTTTCTGGTCTGTACACAATCTCCCTCTTTCCTTCATCCTGCCCTGTTTATTTTTTAAATGCTTCAAAAGCCTCCTAAAAATGGAAGAAAATCAAGCCCCCAAATTACGTGTAACACATTAAGAGAGTTCAAGAAGATGTCTAGATATAAAACAAATATATAAAAATCAATAATGTTCCTATACACTAGAAATGGTCAATTAGAATATATGACTTAAAAGGTCACATTTACAATAGAATGGAATGTTTAGGAATTAGTGGGAGAAAATGTTGTATTCCATAAATGATGATAGTAAAATTGGCTAAACATATAGGGAAAAGGTTAAATCAGTACCACCCTACTTGGACATTAATTAATTCCAAAAGAATTTGAGAATTAAATACAAAAATTGAACATTTAAAAAGTGCTAGGAGAAGGAATATGGGGATGTTTTTGTTATTTGTTTTGCATATTATTTCTAGGCATAATACCAAAGGCAGAAGCCATATCAACAATAGCAGCTAACATTCACCAGCTAAATATTGTGTATCTAAGGATACATAATCTAATTTATTGTCACATCACTATCATGTAAGTTTTCATTTTACATAAAAAGATACTGGGCCTTAGAAAGGTTCAGTAACTTTCACATCACTTGTAACTAGAAAGTAGCAGATTCCAGAGACCACAATATTAAATACTGCGCCACACCTGCTCTGTTTAAGTGAAACAATCATTAGGTCTGACTATATAAAAACTAAAGGATAAAGGACCAACTGGGAAAAAAATATCTGTAACATATATGGCAAAGAGTTATTATTGTTAATAAAGAGTTCCTATAAAACAATATGAAAAGGAGGGGACAAAATAGAATAATGGGCAAAGAATCTAATAGATGCTACACACATACACACACATAAAATAGTAATGAAACATTTTCAGCCTTTCCAGTAATCAAAAAAGGAAAAACAAGACAAATATAAAATACCATTTGTATACCTATCCATTTAGTAAAGACTAAAACGAATTGTATCACCCAGCATTAGTGTGTGTGTGGAGACAAGCTACAGGACAAAATGTAAAATGATAGAACGTTTTTTGGAGGGCAGTTTGGCAGTAGGATCAATAGCCTTAATATTAATATCTTTTGACCCAGAAATTTCAGTTCTAGGAATCTGTACTATGAAAGTATTTTGGCATCAATGTGTGAATAATGAACATGAATGAAAAAGAGTATCATTTGCAATGTGTACATATTATCAAACACAAGGACCCTAGAGGGAATTGACTTAGTATATTTGCATTTCTCTACCAGTGGTATTTCTTTCTCAGACTTATAGGGAGAAGATGTAGGGTACTATCCCACAGAGAGGTACTGACAAGGGGAGAAAGCAGGTAAGGTACGGGTAGATCCCATATCACAATTACTGACATCAATCTCCTGACTTCTGTTTGGAATAGAAGGGGTAGTCATTAGCTGAGAATTTCTAAAGTTCAACATCACCAGATTTAGGAAAAGAGAATACCATGATGATCAGATACAGCCTCTCCAGCAGACAGAGCCTTATAAAAAAGGATGAGAGTTGAAAGTAAAAGGAATGGCTTGACACCTAAATCAGAAAGAAGCGGAAAGCTATATAGTTTGCATTTCATATATAGTAGCAGTTTGATATTGTTTTTGAATTACAAAAAAGGATTGTGTTTGTAAACTGGACTGTTCCTCTGGGCATGATCCCCTTTGATTGTATTAGATTCAGCTGAGATGTCTCTGATTAAATTATTTAAGATTAGGGCTTTGATTCAACCACATCAGTAAGGTGTAACTCAATTTAAATCCCCGCCCCTTTGGTAGGCTATATAAACGGACACTCACTCAAGAAGGCACAGAAGAAGATACACAGGAAGAGAAAGCTCCATAGACATGGCAGAAAAAGAGAACTTTGATCCAGGAGCCCCAGGGAGAGAAGACAGAAAGAAACAAGCCCTATGCCAGTCTGTAGCTGAGAGAGAGGAAGGCTGAAGCCTCACAGAGATCAGCAACCATCTTGCTTCAACACGTGGCAACTGACTTTGGTGGGAAATCAACCTTGAGCTGGACTCTTTAGGGCCTTGTAACTGTAAGCTTTTACCCCAAATAAATACCCTTTATAAAAGCCAACAGATTTCTATGGTACTTTGCATCAGCACCCCTTTGGCTGACTAATACACATGTTTTCATTTTCTGGCTTATTAATTTTTTCTTTGATAAAAAGGCTGATGCTTTACACACTGCTATTGCATGTGGGCATAAGACAATATATATGTACTATAAGACAGAAATGCTTATGATTGGCACCAAATGATTGTGCCATGAGCAAGGTGTGTTCATGATGTCAGCAGTTTCTCTGATCCAATGGTGTTTCACAATTGAGACTATGAGAAGCCCCAAAACAATTCTGTGTGGGGAAAGTAAACTAGGTCCTATTAAAAGACCCAAAGGTCCCCAGAAACCTTAATTAAAGTGGTTGCTCTCAACCACTGCAGTCAGTAACAATAATTCAATCCATCAGGTGCACAGGACAGATTTTTCAAGTACACTTCTAATACTTGCTAAGACAAAGAGGGTAATGGCAAAAGGTTACTGTAACAAGAAGAGTCTGTGAGGTTCCAGGGAACCACCTGCCCCACAGAAAGAAATCTAAACAAATGAGATCAGCACACTAACAATGCAGGTGAATTACAACTGTCCAGAATTTAAAATATAATAAGATAGGGGAAATGTTTATGTGCATATTTACCAGGTCCCTGAATAGAAAAAGCACAAAAGCAATATGAGAGAACAAAGGAAACAAAGATACATCTGCTTTCATAAATAAAATTTTTAAATCAGCATATAAAAATTCATGACCAAAACAAAAATAAAACCATAACTTGCAGAAGATAATTTGAAAAGTATACAAAGATATTCATTTAGTGTTTATAACATTGAAAACAAAATGAAAATGCCTAAAACATTTGTAAATTTCTAAGTCATGACACACCTATACTACAGAATATTATGCAGTCATTAAAATGATGTTTTTGAAAAATGTCAATGCCATGAGCACATAAGGTTAAGAGAAAAAAAGATTATAAAAGTCTATTATTATAAATATAGATCTATGTACTCACAGAAAAAAAGGAACTATCAGAATGTATGTCACCATTATAATAATACTTCACATTATTCTTTGTGCCAAGCATTGTGTGCTCCTTATATGCAATACCTCACTGAAGTTTCACAACAATTTAATGAGACAGGAACTATCATCACTCCTATTTTTCAGAAAAGAAAAATAAGATACAGAGAGGTGAGGTCACATGCCTGAGGCCACACAACTCCTAAGCACAAAGCTTGGTAATAAACCCAGCCGGTCTGTCTCCGGAGATTGTGTGCTTTCCACCATCACAAACTCCTCCAAGAGTTAAGTCTGCTCTGATTTCGAAGGTTGGTAAATTAAAGTATCCAAAAATGTTAGGAATGGAGTGGGAAAGTTTTTTAGTTTCATCTATAAGATTGAGTGATTCTCACTAAAGACTCCTGGAAACATTCAGGTTGATATTTACAAATTTGGAACCTCGGATCCTCTCAGCTTACAGGGTATCAACATGTGAAATTTGCTGCTATTCCTTTCCTATACTCATCACTACTTAAGTTGATTTCTCCTAGAAGATGAAATCTTTTGAGAAATCTTTTGTGTTTCCATTTGTGTGTGTTTTCTATAAGGTTATCACATATCTGTTGAGTATGGAGCCAAGCTATTTTGGTCTCTGTTCTTCCCATTATTTATTCACATTCAGATGAAAATTTAAATACAAACTAGCTACCCATTCATCAAGACTGCTTCAAAACTTATTTATGGTACAGCCTAGACAAGCTGCTGGGAATAAGAACTTAAATTCTATTATTGTTTCTATTAATAATTGCAGTCACTAATTGCTATGAGAAATTTTTTGACTATACTAATATATGGTTAAAATAAAGCCAATCCAACATTAACTGCTATAAATAGTTTTGTATAGTCTTGCAGAAGTCATGAGAATTTTCTAAATTTAGAGGGTGGGAAAGTAGAAACAAGACCTTCAGATTTAAAAAAAAAAAACATTGTTATCACAGATTTAAAAGGCCAAAATTAAAAACCTGTACTCACAAATCCACCATCACAAATGATCCTCTTGATTATTTTGGAATTACCACTTTCAGACTATTTTAATTCTGAGATTAGACTAGGATCCCAAGTGTTTTGTTTAATGATTGATTAAATAAAAAACACTGAAGTTCCTGCTATGTGCCAGAAGTAAACAAAACAGACAAAAGTCTCTCTCCCTTCATGGAGCTTATGGGCATTCTACTGATTGGAGACAGAAAGTAAACAAGGTAAAATAGTAAAATAGATAGATGATATTATTGACTATAAAAAAATGAAGTGAGGGTTTGGAGTACTGGGGAGAAGGGAATCACAGTTTCAAATATGTGGTCAGGAAAGGCTCACTGAGAAGGTAACATTTGAGTACAGACCTGAATCAGGGAGGAAGCAAGCAATGAGACTATTCCGGGATATACCTGTTCGGTAGGGAAACAGCAAGAGCAAAGGCCCTGAAGTTGGAGTGAGCCCTTTCTGTATTTGAATACCAAAATAAGAGGGTGTCATGGTTTCAGTGGGGCAACAGAGGAAAGTAGTAAGATAAGAGATCAGAAAAGTAGCACTGGAACAAGGTCCTATTTGCTGCATAGGCCATGCTGAGCACCTTATCTTCTCTCAGAGATGACTATGCAATTTATCATTAAAATTTAGATATTTTTGTTGGGAAAAATGTTAAACTGGATGTGACACTAGGAACAAAGAGGCAGACCAGGGTTGTTCCAGGCAAAATAGTGGGACATATGGTTGCTCCAGGTTTGGGACAGAGGAGTGAAATGATCTTGTTTTTAATTGGATCATCCATGCTGCTGGGTTAAGGCTAGAATGAAGGTGAGCAATGGTTAACGCAGGAAACTGAGTAGGAGTCTGCTGCAATATCCAGGTGAGAGTTGATGGTAGCAATGGTAGATACTGGGTGTGTTTCAACGCTAAAAAAAAAAAAAAAAGAAGCCAGCAAGACTTGGGGATGGATCAGATGTGGGACATTAGAGAAAGAAGGTTTGGAGCCTGAGTTAGCATTAACCAAGTTGGGGAGACTCCAGGAGGAGCTGGTTTGGGGGGCAGGGTGTGGGGAGACAAGAAGCTCAGTTGTAGTATATTAAGTTTGAGATGCCAGTAGATATTCAAGTGGAGATATCAAGAAGGCAGCAAGACATAGGGGTTCAAAGAGTCACCAGCATGTAGATGGCACTTAAAACCATAAGAATGGTGACACGCCTAGGGAGAGAGGGCAGATGTAAAAGAGGAGAAGGGCAGAGCCCTGAGCACCCCAACACTGAGTCAGGGAGGAGAGGAGGAAACAATAAAGAAGGTTCCGAAGGAGCAGCTAGGGATGTAAGAAGAAAACCAGGAGTGGATGAACTCCCAAAAGCCAAAGATGAAAGTGTATCAAGGAGAAACGAGTGAGCAACTGAGTCAAATGCTGCTTTCGTCCTGGTAAGCTGAGGAAGAGAGAGAAACATTTAGACATCTTCCTAGTCAACACAGGAAAGGCTTGCCCATAGGGATGAGTGTAGGCAAAAGCAAGCATTCACTAATTTACGTTTTATGTTCCCTTGCAGGTCATTGAATGCAAGATCCTGGGGGAAAGGGGCAGGTAGTTGAAGTGAAGAGAAGCAGGAACAATCCCAGGGGATCTGGGCTACTCGAACAAGGGTAAGCAATCTGTTCTGTAATCTATAATTGTGTAACATTTATGTAATCTAAGTATCTTTTAAAAAATAAAAATTATTATAAAATAATAATAATGTGCTGTGACACTTTCCAACACCACAATTAGACATTTTCATAAAACTCCAAAAATATGATAACTCACTTTTGGGTTCAATCTACACATATGATAAGAAAATTACCACTTTCTCCTCCAAAATCAGTAAAATCCTCATATGTGATGAAGAATGCTACAGAACCCCAGAGAACATTGCTTTTCCCATGGCCTGTGTCATAAACAGCACCTTCCTACCCCAGCGGGCATTCCACTTTTTTTTTCCTTAAACAAATATACTGAATACTATGGGGGTCACGTGTTGTTTTTACCTGCCCAACACACAGTCCACCTGCTCTTGTACCTCAATTTTCTTTAGAAGAGATATCTCTCCCACTCCAATTTCTATCTCAGTAGAACGTCATGCCTCAGTTAGGCCAATGAGACATGTGGCTCCAGAAATCTGAATACTGAATTCAGTGACACAAGAAAGGAAAAGCATTAGAGATGATTCATCCCAACCTGTCCACTGGTTCCTACCACCAAGATTCCTCCAGTAGTTGATCACTCTCTGCCCTCTTGATATACTATCACCAATTCTAAGGCTAAAGTTTGGCTTTGCCTGCCTTTCTGTGTACCTGCCCACCTCCTATTAACAACTTTCTTTAAGCCCAAGTTGCTAGCAACCACGGCTGGCTTCTGTTGCTAGCAACCACAGTATCCTGACATACCTGCCACTTCAAACTGTACAGCTACATGGTAGCTAATAAAACTCACCAAATCTTCAAGTTGGATCACTTTTCCAAGACAAGTAAAACCAAAGTTTTAGAGTCCATTATCATACTGGAAAAATAAAAGTTTAAGAAATTCTTTCATTTGGTAATATTCCAATAACAAGCTTTAAATACTGATTGTAAATGTTTCTTTCACTGGCCAACATTTCTAAACAGAAAACTTTCTTTTGTATTCACTGGAAACATTTGCTTTTAATTAATTGAAGTAATGGGCATTATTTTTATGGATGTTTTCACAGGATGGCAACTAATCATGAACCTCATTCAAGATTTCTTATTATTTCACGTTTGCAGGGTTTCCACATTGTTCACTGTGTAATAGAAATGCTTGGGAATGACTAATATAGCTGGGACAGGACAAACTTGTTTAGAGGAGCAGACATCTTACAGCAATGCAGGTCAAATCAATGAGCATTATTTTACCAACAATGAAGAGTCTAATCTCTAGAGCATGTGCATCTTATTTCAATGGATACAGATATCTATCCCTTGGGTACTCATTAGTGATACCAATTTTGAATTCTCATTTATTGTACTTTTCTATATGTTTGAAATATTTCACAATTTATTTGGAATTGAACAGTCTGCCTCCCAGTTTCTGTTAAAAGGCTGGCATAAACCATTTTTATTTGAGAGAAATATTCTAACAGTTTTAACTCTTGCTTCAGGTCAGATCACCAGGTATGGAGTCCCTGTGATTTCCTACCCCATCCTGAAGGCTCAAAGATTTGCCCAGTAGAGCTACAAATTATCACAGCCCATCAGCAAATGCTAATGAGAGAGTATCAGAATGATATGGTTTGTCAGGCCTGTGAAAAAGAAACATCTACATGAGGGACTTCACTACATTTTCTGGTAACAGTTTTATAAAAGTAGTTGCCCTTTAAGTTGTTAAAAGTCCAATGAGGCAAATTCTTCTCTCCTAGAGAAAACACAGGTGTCCCTCCAGGCCCTTTGAGAACCTTGGTGGGTCCCATCCAGGAAGCTCTCACTTGAATACGTCCACCCCCACCTCCAATTTAGCTTCTACCAGGGTTTGGTGGATCTCGGTTCAGATCAGATAGCAAACTATGGGATAAACTATATGATGACAAATCAGGAAAGATTCATATTACTAAGGCAATAGTATGAGGCCAGGGCAGACGATGCTCTTGACACTAGATAATTCCAGCCTTGCAACCTCTAGTGATTCACTCCTCGCCTGGTCGCCGTGAAGGCCAGAGATGCTCCGTCCTCCCTGGCAGAAGATTAATAACTTAAGGGCAAGAATAAGGGGGGATGGTTACCGTTGCTCTATTTTCTTATTTAAATGGACTCAACAAAAAGTGACTTAAATATCTGATACATGTATGACAAATAACTCTACAAAGACAAGTGCAATACAAACACTATATCATTGGTTTTAATATCACTGTGAGTACTGAGCAGGTTAGACACAGCAGAAAGTTCTGGGTTGTCACCCAAGGGCTTTAAATTGTGAACCACATCACTCAATTTCACAGACTGTTCACAGACAGATAACACCTGAGGAAATTTCCTAAAGAAAGAAGCATATTACAAATAGATGAACTTTAATGAAAATCTTTAAAAATGTCTCTCTCTGCTTAAATATATAATTCTCTTGTATGCTGATCCTAATTAAATTCCATTAGTGAGTCGGAAAGCAAATTTTTTATTTACTTTAAAATCCTAACGAAAATTACATTCATCAAATGTTAAAAATAAATGTGAAAAAAATTTTTATTTTTAAAAATATTTTTATTTGTCAGCATATTTTGAAGGCATGTTAACTCTTTCAGGCCAACAGTATACTAGATGACATCTCTGATTTGTGCTTTATCTGAAGATTATGTCTAGTGAAAGAGTATTTAGGACAAGGTAGCCCTGGCCTTGTTTGGCATTGATATCAATTCTCTGATTTGATTTTGGAATCTTTATTTTAAATACAAAACCAGCTTTTACTTTCCCTTGCTGCCTTTTTTTTGAGATAACTTTCAATACTTGTTATTATTTTCCCTTTCCTGAAATAATCTTCATTTATAAAAATAAATGCACACTGGTTAAGAGTATGGATTCTGGAGCAAGGCTGGCTGATAACGCCCATGAAACACTGCATGATCTTGGGCAAAATACTTACCTCTCTGTGACACAGTTTCTGCATCTGTAAAGGGATAACAGGACTTACCTCACAAGGTTAAGAGAATTACATAAATTCATATATTTAATTCATTCAGATCAGTGCCTGGCACATATTAAGTGTCATAAAAAGGTGTGCTATTGTTATTAATTTATTCATAATTCCTTGAGTTGTATTTGTTTCAGATAATTTCAGAGCTTGGAATGGGAATCCACTTTTTCTAAAATATTCTAAAACCAACTAATTTCCTGTATATTCCTTCACCACAAACAGTGGCCATATAACAGTTTTTGCAGGATGAGGATGCAGGAAGTGTTTATGCAAGAAAAGGAAGTGTGAAAAGAACTGGAACTATGATCATAGGACATTTCAACATTCATAACAAAGGTGGCCTCAACTAAAAGATTACATGCTCCTGAAGGTAAAATTGAGGTGTCTGTTTCCTCTGTCGATATGTAACAAGCAAGAGAAATGACAATCCTGGATTTGGTCCTAGAGGCTGAGCCAGACATAACAAACAAGGTCAAGGTTGGGTCAGAGCTCACATTCACGACCATGTCACACATCTAGATATTTTAAATGTCAACAGGATTTACATATGGTGACACTACATTTTAAAGAGATAGGACTGTCAGGAAATAAAGCCCAATGAAGGAAACTAGCATAAATTGTCATTGTAGAAGGAACTCCAGAAATTGAAGATCAGGCACGTCACTGTCTCAAAGCACACCTAGTAAAAGTTAACATAAAATGCACTATCTCTGCCACCTGCAGAGGTGGCACACTTTGAGGGATGTTTTGAAAATGTATTGTCAAAAATGTCCCAATAAACTTCCTAGTTCCATCAAAGTGACTAAAATAAATTCTATGGAAGGACCAGAGTGTCAGAGCTTGATACAAGAACTTTGATGACCCAAAAGAGAATGTTAACTGGGTCATTTGTGTGTTTAGAAGAAATACATATTAGTTTTGATTACTTTCAGCTGCAGATAACAGAACCCTGACTTAGGGGTAATTTTTATTTTTCTCATGA
>JAQZBX010010705.1:0-43900 GCA_029593785.1 Cabassous unicinctus
AGCAGGGTATGTACTTGGAGGGAAGGACAAGGTATGAACTCGAGGGAAGGACAAGGTACATTCTTTAGGGAAGGAAAGGGTATGTACTTGAGAGGAGGAGAGGGTATGTACTTGGGGAAAGAACTGGGTATGGGTCTGGAAGGCTAGGACACAGTATGTACTTGTTGGCAGGGACAGACAATGTACTTGGAGGAAGGACAGGGCATATACTTGAGGGAAGGATAGGGTTTGTACTAGGGGGAGGACAGGGTATGTACTTAGGGGAAGACCAGTGTATGACCTGAAGGGAAAGACATAGAATGTAACTGGAGGGAAGGAAAGGGTATGTTCTCCAGGGAAGGGCAGGGTATGTACTTGAGGAAAAGACAAGGTATGTTCTTAAAGGAAGGATACGGTTTGTACTTGGGGGAAGGGCAGTGTATGTACCTGAGGGAAGGACAGGGCATGTACTTGAAGGAAGGACAGGGTATATACTAGGGTGAATGACAGGGTATTTACTTGAGGTAAGGACAGCATATGTACTCAGAGGAAAGGACAGGGTATGTACTTGGGGGATGGAGAGTTCATGTACTTGAGGGAAGGACAGGACATATACTTGAGAGAAGGACAGGGTATGTACTAGGGGGAAGGACAGGGTAAGTAATCATGGGTAGGACAGGGTATGTACTTGAGTGAAGGACAGGTTATGTACTTGCAGAAAGGACAGCTTGTATACTTGGAAAATGACAGGATATGTACTTGGAGAGAAGGACAAGGTATGTACTTGAGGGAAGGGCAGGGTATGTACTTGAGTGATGGCAGGGTATGTACTTGAGGGAAGGGCAGGGTATGTGCTCAAGGGAAGGACAGGGTATGTACTTAGGGGAAGGATCAGGTAGGTACTGGGGGGGAAGGACAGAGTATGTACTTAGAGGGAAGGACAGGGTATGTACTTGAGGGAAGGACAAGGTAGGTACTTTGGTGAAGGAATTGGTATGTGCCTGGAGGGAAGGACACGGTATGTACTTGGAGGCAGGGACAGAGTATCTACTCGGGGATGGACAGGGCAAGTACTTGAGGGAAGGATAGGTTATAAACTTGAGGGAAGGACATGGTACGTACTTGGTGGCAGGTTAAGTACTTGAGAGAAGCAAAAGGTATGTACTTCATGGAAATCCAGGTTATGTCTTGAGGGAAGGACTGGGCATGTATTTGAGGGAAGGACAGGGTATGTAATTGGAGAGGGCATCTAGAGATGGGAGATCCACTTGGCTGGGGGTCGTGGGGTGGGGGAGAGAATGTATAGGAGACAGGACACACAAGCCAGCTCAGAATGTGAGGTAAGCCAGGGAAGTGGCCTGGCTGGAAGAACAGCACTTAGCAGCTCCTAGAGTGAGTTAATATCCCCACCCCCAGAGATCAGGGGAACATCCTGGTACCCAAAAGTCCCTTAAGGTGGGGGGAGCTGAAGGGCTATAAGGTGTGGGGGATGAGTGCCCAGCCAACTCAGGGGTAGAAAGGTGTAGGTTTAGGGAAAATAAGCTAGGCAGACAATTAAAAACCCACCAGTTGACACTGAAACAGGGAGAAGGGAGGGGGAACTTATCAGGCAGGCTGCCACATGCACCTATCCTAGGAGATAGAGTAACTGGGTCAGTGAGGGGAGTGGGTTGACAGGTGCTTAACAGCCCTGGAAAGCAGGAAGCCTGGAGAGGCAATTGGCAAAACATCAGAAGCCTAATTGGACTGAGGTAAAACGGAGCAAGCAGAGGCAGAAACAATCTTCAGAAGGTTTTTAAAAAGAGTTTTCTTATGCTTTAAAAGATACTAAGATTATATATATATTACACAAAAAATATAGGGATTCCCATATGCCCCACTCCACACACCTCCCACAACCTCCCATATGAACATCCTTCATTAGTGTGGCACATTCATTGCAATTCATAAATGCATCCTGGGGCTTTGCCATTAAGCATGGACTGTAGTTCACATTGTAGACCACACTCTCTCCCACATATTTCTGCATGTTATGTGATGATTTAAAATGGCCTGTATCTGCCATTGCATTGTCCTCAGGATGATTCCCAAGTCCTGAAGAAGCCACTGTATTGCAACTACTTTTCCCTTTCCTTGCCCCCAGAGCCTCCAGTGGCCACTGACTCCAAATCAATGTTGTAATTTCTTCCATTGCTAGAACCACAGTATGTCCTCAGTAGAATACAAGTAAGTCCAATCTAGTCCATAGCTCTTACCCCAATCCTGAGAATTCTGGGATGATGACATCCACTCCACCTCCAATTGAGAGAAAGCTTATATCCCATGGGGAAGATGGATGAGACAATCCTGTCTGCAGCTGCAGAGTCTCTCTATTCTCTGGGATAGGTGTTGTCCATCATCATCTTCCCACTAGTTGTCCTGGATGAGTACAATGAGCTGTAGAGTAGATGTTGCAACTAGGCCAAGATTCCAGGCCCAGCTGGCACATGAACAGACCAAGGACTCGAGTCTCTGGACATACACCTACAAATTCCAGCACCACATATAGTTTCAGAAGTGTTTAAAAGCTTAACCTAGCTAGTGGGGTCCTGGCTTTAATCACCAGTACCACCTAAAAAATGCCAAAAGACCTGAATGATAAAGAGTATAGAGAGAGGCACCGCAGGAGCTGCAGGGATAAGGAGTTAGAGGACAGAAGACTCAGGACTGGGAACTTTGACTAATATTTCCTTTTTTAGGTTATTTGATTTGCTACTTAAAATTTTTTTATTCCATATTATTTTCTCTACACTAGTGTACCTTACGAAGGCAGGCTGCAAAGTGATTGGTGAGCACTAGCAGCCTGAGGTGGTTGCTAGCGGCCTGAAAGGGAAACCTTTTTAAAAAAATTTTTCTTGTTTTTCTTGATTTATATCCTTATTTTCTTATCTTTTTTTCCTTAGTTTATTTATTTATTTCATTTTTTCCATTTCAATTCCATTTTGGTTGTTCCACCATCAACTGTTTGTTTTACATTTTCTTCTTTTTTCTCATCTTTCTGGTCTTTTATTTTATTTTATTTTTTCATTCTATCTCTCTCTTTTCTATTCCACATTTAATTCTTTTTTTTTCCCTTGATTTTTCACTTATTAAATATTTACTGTTTTCTTTTCTACCTGATCCTCTAAGGTTCATTTTCCATCATATCTCCTTTTAATTTTTTTCTCATAAACTCTCTTTCCTTTTTAATGATCTTGATATTTTCTGAAGGGAACAGAGACAGCTACAAGTATGTAGAATAAGTGGAACAAAATGTCAAAGAGCAACCTTAACATATACAAAAAAAAACAAAAACCCTAGAGAAGAAAGAGAAGCTAACCATCTGAATAAGCCCATCAAGATAAGAAGATGCCTAGAAACCAGAATTACAAGCTATACTAAGAAAATAGAAGACAAGGCCCACTATAATGAACAAATTGAAAACAGAGAGAGTTGCAGAACATGGAAGAACTAATCAAGGATGTCAAAACAAATATCATGAATCCACATAATGAAGTGAATGAAAATAATAATAGAAGATATGGGGGAACATACAGAAAAAATCACAAATATACATAAAAAGATAACAAACCTGATGGTGATGAATGGCATAATGCATGAAATTAAAAACGTGATGGAAGCACATAACTGCGGTTTTGAAAAGGCAGATGAATTAATTAGTGACATTGAAGATAATACTTCTGAAATCACACAGAAAGTAGAACATATACATTGAAAAGTTAGAAAAAAATTTAGCAGGGACTAATGAAATTGAATGACAACATGAAATGCACAAATATATGCATTATGGACATCCCAGAGGGAGAAGAGAAGGTAAAAGGTGCAGAAGGAGTATTGGAGGAAATAATGGCAGGAAAATTTCCAAACTCTTTTAAGGGATATATATGTTCAGGGAGCACAGTGTACTACAAATAGTATAAATCCTAACAGGACTACCCTGAGACACATACCTATCAATATATCAATTTTGCAATATAAAGAGACAATACTGAAGGCAGCAGGAGAAGAGATTCGTTACACAGAAGGGAAGGTCAATAAAAGTAAGCACTGATTTCTCATGTGAAACCATGGAGGTGAGAAAGAAGTGTTATGACATAGTTAAGGAGCTCTAAATAAAATAATGGCCAGTCAAGAACACTGTAACCTGCTAAGTAGGCATTCAAAAATGAAGGAACTTCAAAATATTCACCGATAAACAGAAATTAGGAGTATTTGTCACAAGAAACTTGCCCTTCAAGAAATAGTAAAGGATGAGCTGCAGGTTGACAGGAAAAAAACAGGAGAGAGAAGGTGGTATGAAAGTGTAAAAGTAGATTGTTAGTAAGAATAACTAAAAAAGATACAATGAGAAATAAAAACAATATATGAGATATATAAACCTGAAGAAAATATGGCTAATGTAAGTACTGCCTTGAGAGTAATACCTTTGTATATTAATTGATTAAACACTCCAATATAATTTAAAAAAAAAAAAACAGATTGGCAGAATGTATAAGAAAATATGACCTATCTATATGTTGTCTACAAGAATCCTACCTTATTCCCAGGCATGCAAGGGGGTTGCAAGTGAATGGTTGGAAAACAATTTTACATACACATAATAACCAAAAAAGGGTGGGAATAGCTATCTGAATATCAGACAAAATAGACTATAAATGGAAAACTATTGTAAGAGACCAAAAGGCCACTATACATTAATAAAAATTGTATTCTAAAAAGGAGAAACAAAAGTCATAAACATTTATGCACCTAACCAAAGTACCTCAAAGTACATGAGGCAAACATTGAAAAAACTAAGTGGAGAAATAGATGCCTCTATAATTATGGGCATGGGGAGGATTGAATACATGAGTATCACCATAGACAGGAGGTCTCAACAGAGAATCTTAAAGAAACATAGACCTTGAATAATACATTAGAGGATCTGGACCTAATGAATATATACACAACATTACACCCAAATACAGTGGGATATACTTTCCTTTTGACTGCACATGGATCATTCTCCAGGATAGACCACATGCTAGCCCACAGAAAAACTCTCAATGAATTCAGAAAGACTGAAATTATACAAAGTAATTTCTCTGACGACAATTGAATGAGGCTGGTAATCAGTAATGGGCAAAGAAGCAGATTAGGCACAAAGATGTGGAAGTTAAACAATACTCTCTTAGACAATCAATGGGTCAATGAGGAAATTGCAAAAAAATCAGTGAATACCTTGAAATGAATGAAAATGGCAACACAATGTATCAAAAGCTATGGGACACATTCAAAGCTGTACTGAGAGAATGTTCTCTTCTGTATATGAGTCCTTTACATAATAATTACAAATCACATCATATAAAATGAAATGGGGGGTGAATAGGCAGAGCAAAGAGCATTTTAAGGCAGAGGAATTATTCTTTGTGATGCTGTAATGGTGGATAAGTGACATTATGCATTAGTGAAAGGAACCATACAACATAACGAGTGAACCATAATGTAAAATATAGATTTTAGTTAACATTAATGTATCAATAGATATTCAACAATTGTAACAAATGTACCATACTAATTCAAGAGGTTGATAATAGTAGAAATTATGGAGGAATGGATATATATCAGAAATCTCTTTACTTTTAGCACAATTTTTATTTAAGCCTAAATCTAGTGTAAAAATAGTCTACGAAAATAAATATATAAATAATAGGGTAAAACCAGGGAATTTTGTTTTACATAAGTAGTTCAATTCCACCAATGTTACTCTCCATTTATATGATAAGGACAGATTTCTTAGAATCTCTGAATCTCATTTTACTTAGCTATTAAATGAAATAATCTTGATTGAAAGAGTTGTGGAGCAGATTTAAGTGTTAGCATGCCAAATTTCTGCTATGGTAACTGTGACATAGTATATACCCTAAAGTGCTAGGTAAATTTCTACTTTGCTTTGTTTATATTACTAATATTAAAGACAAAAATAAAGGAAATATTTTCTCCTATGAAAGCTCTGTCTTAGAAAAGTTTGTGTACCCTAAGATTTAGAGCACAATGTTTTATACAATTGATATTCATTAGGTAGTTGATAAACAGATTTAATTATAAATATATATCAAGGGTCATAATTTTTTAAAAAAAGTTTTTTAAAGAATAATATTAGATTTACAGAAAAGTTGCACAAATAATACAGATGGTTCCATATACTCCAAACTAAGATTTCTCTATTATCACCTTACATTAATATTGTACATTTGTCACAAGTATTTAACCAATGCTGATGCATTGGTATTAACTAAATTCCCTTCTTTACTCAGATTTCCTTAGGTTTTTCCTTAACATCCTTTTCTGTATTCTAGAACACCATCTGGGATACCACATTAGATTTAACAATCATGTTGACTTAAACACCTCCAAACAGTGACAGTTTCTCAGAATTTCCTTGTTTTTCATGACCTTGACAGTACTTACGAAGACTGCTCAGACTTTTGGGACATTACCTATCTGATGAAGATTGTATGATATTTTTATCATTATTATATTGGGGTTATGAATTTTGAGGAGGAAGACCACCAAGGGAAAATAAAATTTCACTTTATCACATTATTATCAAGGATATATAATAACAATATGACTTAGAACTGTTGTTAACCTT
The DNA here is from genome assembly GCA_029593785.1 of Cabassous unicinctus. NCBI lineage: Eukaryota > Metazoa > Chordata > Mammalia > Cingulata > Chlamyphoridae > Cabassous > Cabassous unicinctus. Next base: position 6,653 of record JAQZBX010010705.1, read on the forward strand.
GATCACCTGGCTGAGGTGGAGTTTGACAGGTTTTCCATTATGAAATCAGTATTCTCTGTTTTCCCTTTCAGTACTGTATTCTTTAGAAGGTAGTCACTATGTGCATACCACATTAAAAAGTGGAGAATTATGATCTACCACTTTGTAAGTGCAGAATATATGAAAGTCATTTTGAATTATTCTATTTGGGGGATTTGTCTGTTCTCCCCATTTGTTTTTTCAATCAATCACTCATTTGTATTTGTATGGACTCATATTTCTTTTATATTATATTCCAATACTGTGCTATTTATTTAAAATAGGTTCTTTGGACAATTCTTAAATTGTTTGACATTTTTAAGGCTGATTTGTGAACTTTATTTATATTAAAAGGAAATATCCTTTTTTCTTTCATATGTGTTTAAGTATATTTTATGAGTTCTACACTTTTTTGCTTTTGCCTATACAATTATTTAGAGGAATAAATATGGTAATGTACATAAAAGAATTTGTCCAGTGTTTGGTATATAGCTAGATATGAATAAACATTATTTCAATATTTGATTTTCTTCTCTTCCTTGAAAACAGTGAATGGCAAACACAAGAATGCATATGACAAAAATTCTATTGAAAATCTTCAGCTATGACTTTGAATTTCCTGAGCTCATATTCTAACCGTGGTATTCAAGCTGTAAAGCCTAAATTTGAAAGGATGTTCTGTTTTAGGGCAAATGTCATCCCTCTCCATTTTCTTAACTATGGATGCTCTCCATGTCTCTTTGTGTCTTAGGAAACCTTGTTGAGAGAGCAAGAAAAAAGAATTAATAAGAGCAAGAATTTAACTATGGACAACATGGTATGATTAATGCAAAGAGAGGTTGAATTTGGAACTGGAAATGACTAAAAGATTTCAAGGTAAAGAAAAATGAAATATCCTTAATCTTAGCCAAGGCAACAGCTGGCAGCCTTGTTGGCTTGCTGTTCATTGCACTATACTTCTGTCATTATCACACAACTTGGTAAGCTAATATCTTACATTTATTGTCAACTTATCACTCTGTGTGTGTGCATGCATGTAGGTTTTATTAAGGAAGCTGCTGTCAAGTCTTTAAACAATCAGTGAATGGATGTTAAGAATATTACTAGAAGAGTCATTAATGAAAAGATTACCAGGTTCAAGAAATGCAAGAGCTCATTGAGGCAGTTGCTAGTGGCCTGAGAGGGAAACCTTTTTTTTTTTTTAACTTTTTTCTGTTGTTCTTGCTTTACTTCCTTATTTTCTTCTCTTTTTTCTCCTTAGTTTATTTTTTTCCATTTATTTCTTTTTTCCCTCTTCAATTCCTTTTGTTTTTTCACTCAATCTTCTCTTGTTTGTTCCACATTTTCTTTCATCTCATCTTTCTAGTCTTTTATTTTATTATTTTTTCCTTCTTTCTTTCTGTTTTTATTCCACACTTTTTAAATTCTTTTTTTTTCTTGAATTCTCGCTTACTAAATATTTACTTTTTCTTTTCTACCTGATCCTCTAAGGTTCATTTGCCATCTTTTCCTTTTTTAAATTTCTTCTGTTCTCCTTTCTTTCCTTTTAGTGATCTTAATATTTTATGAAGGGAACAGAGATAACTACAAGTATATAGAATAAATGGAACAAAATGTCAAAGAGCAACCTTAACATATACAAAAACTAAGCCCCAGAGAAGAAAGAGAAGCTAACCATATGAATAAACCCATCAAGATAAGAAGATGCCTAGACACCAGAATTACAAGCCATACAAAGAAACAGGAAGACATGGCCCACTATAATGAACAAATTGAAAAACAGAGAGAGATGCAGAACATAGAAGAACTAATCAAGGATGTCAAAACAAATATCATGATTCCAGTTAATGAAGTGAATGAAAAGAGCAATAGAAGACATGGTGGATCATATAGAAAAATTCACAAACATACATAAAAAGATAACAAATCTGATGGTGATAAATGGCATACTGCATGAAATAAAAAATGTGATGGATGCACATAACTGTGGTTTTGAACAGGCAGATGAATGAGTTAGTGACGTTGAAGATAGTACTTCTGAAATCACACAGAAATTAGAATATATAGATAAAAAAGATAGAAACAATTTAGCAGGGACTAATGAAATTGAATGACAACATGAAATGCACAAATATATGCATGATGGGCATCCCAGAGGGAAAAGAGTAGGTAAAGAGTGCACAAGGAGTGCTGGAGGAAATAATGGCATGAAAATTTCCAAACTTTTTAAAGGGACATGGATATATATGTCCAGGAAGCACAGTTCACTCTGAACAATATAAATTCTAACAGGCCTACCCTGAGATATATACCTATCAAATTATCAACTGTGTAAAATAAAGAGTATACTGAAAGCAGCAAGAGAAGAGATTCATTACACAGAAGGGAAGTTCAATAAAATTAAGCACTGTTTTCTCATGTGAAACCACGGAGGTGAGAAAAAAGTGTTATGACATAGTTAAGGTGCTTTAAAGAAAATAATGGCCAGTCAAGAATAATGTAACCTGTTAAGTGGGCATTCAAAAATGAGGGAACTTTCAAAATATTCACCAATAAACAGAAATTAGGAGTATTTGTCACAAGAAACTTGCCTTCAAGAAATAGTAAAGGAAGATCTGCAGGTTGACAGGAAAAAAACAGGAAAGAGAAGGTGGTATGAAAAGTGTAAAAGTATATTATTAGTAAGAATAGCTAAAAAGATAAAATGAGAAATAAAAACAATATATGAGATATATAAACCTAAAGAAAATGTGGCTAATGTAAGTACTGCCTTGAGAGTAATAACTTTGTATTTTAATGGCTTAAACTATCTAATAATAATAATAATAATAAACCATTGAGAGAATGGATAAGGAAAGTTGACCTATTTTTATGCTGTCTACAAGAATCTTACCCTTTTCCTAGGCATGCAAGGGGGTTGTAAGTGAATGGCTGGAAAACAATTTTACATGTAAACAGTAACCAAATAAGGGTGGGAATAGCTCTACAAATATCAGACAAAATAGACTTTAAATGCAAAACTGTTGTAAAAGTCAAAGAAGACCACTATACATTAATAAATGGGGTAATCTATCAAGGAAAAAGAAAAATCATAAACATTTATGCACCTAACCAATGTGCCTCAAAGTACATGAGGCAAATATTGAAAAACTAAGTGGAAAAACAGATGCCTCTATAATTATGGGGGGGGGGGGAATTGAGTACATGAGTATCACCATTAGACAGATCTCAACAAAGAATCATAAAGAAACATACACATTGAATAATACATTAGAGGATCTGGACCTAATGGACATATACACAACATTACACACAAATACAGTGGGATATACTTTCCTTTTGAGTGCACATGGACCATTCTCCAGGATAGACCACTTGCTAGCCCACAGAATAACTCTCAATGAATTCAGAAAGACTGAAAATATACAAAATAATTTCTTTGATCACAATTGAATGAAGCTGGAAATCAGTTAGGGGCAAAGAAGCAGGTTAGGCACAAAGATTTGGAAGTTAAACAACACACTCTTAGACCATCAGCGTGTCAAAGAGGAAATTGCAAAAAAATCAGTAATTACCTTGAAATCAATGAAAATGACAGCAATGTATCAAAAGCTATGGGATGCATTCAAAGCTGTACTGAGAGAATGTTTTCTTCAAATTAATTATTCTTTATTCCATTTCCCTAGGAGTTTATGATTTGGTTTATTTCGATGTTTCCAGTTAACTTTACCTGGGTTCTAGCTACCAATTGTACTTGGTTGCACAGTCCATAATAACCAGGGTCATACTGCCCTTATCTGGAAACTTAACTTATTTTTAAACATTTCACAAATCCAACTATGCATACTACCCTAGCTATCCCTGGCACCATTATTCAGTCTGGGACAAAGACAAGGCATACTTTGGACATCCAGATTAAGAGATCAGAGAGTTACCAGGTTCAAAGTGGGAAACTATGAAAATGAAAGGCATCATTGCTAATACCTAGAAAGCCCCAGGTTTTACTGAAAATAGTCAACAGAATGGAGGATTGCCTTCCAAAATGGCTAATATCATTGGCTGTTCAAGAAAAATTTACAGCTGAGTAATATTCCTTCGTGTGTATATACTACCCTTTGCTAATCCATTCATCTATTGTTGGATACTTGGCTTACTTCCAACTTTTGACAGTAGTGCATAATGTCACTATAAACATTGGTGTGGCTATATCTTATCATATAGCTGCTTTCAGTTCTTCTGGGGATATACACAGCAGCAGGATTTTTGGACCATATGTGAGTTTTATATTTAGCTTCCTGAGTTACCACTAGATTGACCTACACAATGGTTGCACCATTCTACATTTCATCAGCAGTAGATGAGTGTTTCCATTCCTCCACATCCTCTCCAACACGTTTTTCTCCATTTTTTAATAGTCACAAGTCTAATAAGTGTAAATGATATCATATTGTATTTTTGATATGCATTACCCTAATAGCTAGTGATGTTGAGGATCTTTTCTTGGAATTTTTAGCCATTTGTATTTCCTCTTTGTAAAATTGTCAATTCAAATATCATACCCATTTTTTAAATAAGTTGTTTTTCTTTTATTTTTGAGATGTAGGATTTCTTTATATATGCTTGATATTAGTCCCTTATCACACAAGATGATCCCAAATATTTTCTCCCATTGAGTAGGCTGCCTTTTCACTTTCTGGACAAAGTACTTTGAAGCAGAAAAGTTTTTAGTTTTGAGGAGGTTTCATTTACCTATTTTCTTATTTTTTTGCTGGTGATTTTGTTGTAAAGTTTATGAAACCATTTCCTACTATGAGATCTCATAGATGTTTCTCTACATTATCTTCAAAGCTCTTATAGTCATATTTTTTAATCTATATTTAGTTAACTTTTGTATAGGGCATGAGGTTGTGATTTTCTCTCATTCCTTTTTATATGTATATTCAATTTTCCCAGAACCATTTCTTGAAAGGGCATTTTGTCCCATTTGAGGTACCTTGGTGGCCTTTTGGCATATCGCCTTGACTATATATGGGAGGATCTATATCAGAAATCTCAATTCAGTTCCATTAGTCAGTATGTCTATCCTTGTGCCAATACCATGCACAGGGTATTGAATTGGCTTTCCCAATTCATAAAAAAGAATGGTGTTGCAATTTTTATTGGGATTTTGTTAAACCTCTATATTAATTTGGAAAGGATGCACATCTTAAGGATGTTTAGTCTTCCAATCAATGAGCATGGAATATTCTTCAATTTACTTAGCTCTACTTTGATTTACTTTTAAAATGTTGTGAAATTTTCTGTGTAAAAGTCCTCTACAACGTTAGTTAGGTTCATTCCTAGGTGTTTGATTATTTTAGGTGCTATTGAGAATGCAATTTTTTCCTTGTTTTCTTCTCAGATTGCTCATTATTAGTGTACAGAAATGCTACTAATATGAACATGTTGATCTTATATTCTGCTACTTTTCTGAACTCATTTATCTGCTCTATAACCTTTATTGTAGATTTTTCAGGGCTATCTATGTATAGGAACATCTCATCTGCAAATAGTGAAAGTTTTGCTTCTTCCCTTGCAATATGGATGCCTCTTATTTCTTTTTCTTGCCTGAGTCTCCAGCAAGTACACATAACACAATAGTAAATAAGAGCAGTGATAATATGCATCATTGTCTTTTTCCAGATCATAGATGGAAAAACTTTAGGATTTCACAATTGAGTATAATGTTACTGTGTTTGTTTGTTTTTTAACAATTTTATTTATAACAATATCTGTGTTATGTGTGTTTTTCATATATACCCTTTTTCATGTTGAGGAAGTTTGCTTCTATTCCTATCTTTTGAATTGTTTCTATCCAGAAAGAATACTGTATTTTTTCAAATTTTTTTTGCATCAGTAGACATGATCATGTGATTTTCTTTTGATATGTTTATATGGTGTACTACATTGATTTTTTTTTCTTTTACTGTGAGGTTCTGGGGATCGAACCCAGGTGCCTCCATATGGGAGACTGATGCCCAACCATTTAAGCCACATCCTCCCGCTACATTGATTTTTTATGTTGAACAATCCTTGCATATCAGGGATGAAAACAATTTTTTCATAGTGTATAACTTGTTTTTTGTTTTGCTTAATTTGATTAGCAAGTGTTTTGTTGAGGATTTTAGAATTCAGATTCATTATAAAGATAGGTCTGTAGTTTTCTTCTGCTGTTTTTACGTGGCTTTTGTACTAGAATGATATTGGCATCAGGATGAGTTAGGCGATGTGTCCTCCAATTCTATTTTTGGAAGAATTTAAGTAGGATTGGTGTTATTTCTATCTGCAGTGACTGGTAGAATTTCCCTGTGATGCTATCTGAGCTAGGGCTTTTGTTCATTGCAGGGGGTTTGATGACTATTCAATGTTTTTACTTTTGATTGGTTTCTTGAGTTCATTAGTTTGTTCTTTCATCAATGTAGGTTGCTTGTATGTTTCTCAAAATTTGCCCATTTCATCTCAGTTATACATATTGTTGGTATACACCTTCTTAATGTAACCTCTTATGAAACTCATTATTTCTGTGGGATCAGTGATGATAACTGCTTTCACATTTTTTATTTTATTTATTTGCATCTTTACTCTTTTTTTCTTTTTGAATTTAGCTAAGGGTTTGTCAATTTTATCAACCTGCTCAAAGAACCAGCTTTTTGTTTTGTTACTATTTTTGAGAGTATTTTTAATTCTCAATTTCATTTACTTTTCCTCTAATTTTTGTTTCCTGCTTTCTGCTTTATTTAAGATTAGTTTGTTTCTCTTTTTATACTTCATCCAGGTGTCCACTTATATCGTTATTTCTGCTTTTTTAATCTAAGTACTTGTGGCTATAAACTTCCCTCTCAAAACTGATTTGTTGCATCCCATAGATTTTGATATGTTTTGCTTTCATTTTCATTAATTTCAAGGCTGTTACTGATTTTTTTTTTTTTTTTTTTTTTTTTTTTTTTTTTTTTCTATTTCCTCCTTGACCCACTAATTGTCTATTAGTGTGTGGTTTAACTTGCATACCTTGTGCCTAATCTGGTTCTCTGTCTCTTATTAATTTCAGGCTTCATTCCATTGTGGTCAGAGAAATTACTTTGTATAATTTCAATCTTTCTAAATTTGTTGAGACTTGGTTTGAGACTTATTATGTGGTCTATCCTGCAGAATGATTCATATGTGCTTAAGAAGAATGTAGATACTGCTGTATTTGGGTGAAATGTTCTGTATATGTTGATTACATCTTGGTCTTCTAACATATTCATGATCTCTGTTGCTTTATTGATCCTCTGTTAAGATGCTCTGTATAATGGTGATAATGATGTATCAAATCCCCCAGTATAACTGTAGAGACATCTGTTATTCCCCTTAATTTTTCCAAAGTTTGTCTCATGTCTTTTGGGAAAACTTGGCTATATGTTTATGCTTGTTCTTTCTTCTTGATAGATTACCCCTTTATTAATATATAGTGTCTTTCTTTGCTTCTTACAATGCTTTTGCATTTATACTTTATTACATAAATGTTATATAAAAATATAGGGGAATCCCATATTCTGTGCTCCTTAGCCCTACCACATTTTCCCACATTAACAACATACTTCATTAGTGTGGTACATTTGTTACAATTGATGAACATATATTGGAGCTTTGCCACTTAGTGTGAATTACAGTTTGCATTATAGTTTTATCTCTCTCCTGCACAATTTCATAACTTATGGCAAGATATATAATGGATTGTATCAGTCATTGCAATGTTATTCAGGACAATTCCAATGTCCTAAAAATGCCCCCATATTACACCTATTCTTCCCTCTCCCTTCCCTCAGTACCTCTGGTGGCTGATGCCTCAACATCAATGATAAAAGTTCTACCATTCCTAAATGAACAATAAGTCTACAGTAGAATTATAGTATGTGTACTCTACTCTATCATTCATTCCCCAATCTTGAGGATTCTGGAATGGTGATGACTACTCAACCTGTACTTGAGATGGGGCTTAGATCCCAATGGGCAGATGGATGGGACTCTCTTGCTTGTAGTTGTAGACTCTCTCTGTTCCTTGTGATGGTTATTGTCCATCATAATTTCCTTGTTCAATGTCCTGGGTGAGTCTAATAAACTGGACAGTAGGTGTTGAAGCAAATCTGTTGAGATTCATGGCCCAACTGATAAGTGGAAAACCAAAAGATTTAAGTCTTTTGGAAATAAACCTATTAACTCTTTTACTAATTCTTGGTTCAAATTGAAGGGGCAGAAGAACCATGTGTAGGGAAACCACAGCTGAGTCCAACTCTGTCACACTGACGAGCATAAATTCCAAAAATCCATAAATCCTCAGGAGCCCTACTGTTTGAGGCAATATTTACTGTGGCAGTCAATGAGATCCTGATAAGACATGTATAAGTGTAACCTCTGGAATGACGTCCCAACTCACTTTGGAGTCTCTTAGTCATATAAATTCATTTGTCTTTACGCTTTTCCCCCTTTTGTGAAGGTCTTTTCCCAGTTGTATTGCTAGTTGGTGCTTCATAGTAATCTCTCAGTGCCAGCAAGTCTCATCACCCAGAATCATATCCCATGCCAAAGGGAAGGTAATGCATTTATGTTGAGTTTGGCTTAGAGAAAGGCTACATTTGAGCAACAAGGAGGCTCTCAGGAAGTAAGTATTAGGCAACCTATAATACTAGGCTAAGTTTCAATTTCAACAGAAAAGGTTCATAAGTACAGTCATCAGTATCAAGGGCCTGTAATGGTCCATCCTCCTTTACTAGTCACTGCCCGTATACTCAGGGAACTTTTGCTCTCCCAATTGAGAATATGGCAGAAATCCCCATCATGGAAATTTTATATTCTTTTGGTTATGGTGTCAATCTCCAATTACCAAGACAAAGCCCCATGAGCACTAGAACTCATTCACAGTTCTTATAGGAATGCCTCACATGAACCTCCTCCCATACATCCCCCATCACTGACACCCCAAACCAATGATTCTCCCATGCCACAATTGTAACCCTTCTGTTATCAAAACATCTTTAAAAATATAGCCAACAAAATACTTGAATAAAATTAATAATAAAAAGGAAAGAATAATGATAGTTTTAAAAATAACAAATAAAATACAAAACTAAAAAAAATTTAAATAATAAAAAATAAAATTTGAAAAATGTAATATTATGCTTTATCACTATCACTGTAAGATCTATTATCTTGTATGTAGAGTGACATTTTCTTCCATTTAATCCCCCAGTGTCTTGTTTTTTTATTTTATATTCACAGAAGCTCTAGGTTACAGAAAAGTCATGTATAAAATATGGGAGTTTCTCAAATATGTAAGAACCTCCCCCTTTTCCCCTTTTCACTATTAATAATATTTTTTATGTGGATGGTATATTTGTTACACTTGTTTTACAAATTTTGAAGCATTGCTACTACTATGGTCAAAGATTTACATTGTGGTTTACATTTTGACCATATACTTTTATAAATTTTAATGAAATTTAACATGGTCTGTATCCATCTTTCCATGATCATGTAGAACAATTTTTAATTCCTCAAAAATGGCCCATATTCCATCTATTCTACTCCTCCCTCTCACTCCCTTCATAACCCATGGCATCCAACAAGCTTCACTCCTTGAAGAATAAGATTCATAGTTATTTGCAACAAAATTGAGGGCTTGAAGTACTGGCCTGTCCTTCCCTATTAGGCACTGCCTTTGCTTTTGATAGACACCCACCCTTCTATTTGAGAATATAGCAATCTTCCCAGGTTGGGAGTCCAACATTTTCCCATTCATTGTGTGGGTCTCTAGCCACTGATACAGCACACTGTGACAGGATGAACACTGACAAACTCCCTAGAACCTTGTCCCAGGTGTGCTCTCTTCCACATAGCCCCGCATCCAAGTTCCTAAACCAATAACCCTCCCCTGCCATATTTGCCAAAAGAATATTCCTAACATTGTAGTTAAAACCATATACCAGCAAGTAACCAGAATTTACCTGATCCCTTTCCCAACTCTCTACCTGTTCCATGGACAGTGCAACATGCACCCCCACAATACCCCACTTACAGACCAACACTGCCAATACCAATAGCATCACTGCACCACTGTCGTGCCTATCCACTGCCCAACTCCACCTTTCCATCTTATCATAGATTTTGCTCACTTGAGAATTGGCTTACAAACTTCTACTCCCTTTCTGTCTCCTATAAACCTATCGTTAAAACTCTAGCTGTGTCTGCCTGCTTAATTTGCTTAATTCATATCAGTGAGGTCATGTAATATTTGTCCTTCAGTGCTTTGTTTACTTAACTTGACACAAGGTCTTCAAGGTTCATCCATGTAATCCCATGCATTAATACTGAATTTATTCTTATGGCTGAGTAATATTCCATTGTATGTATCTCCCAGAGTTTGCTTATCCATTCATCTGTTGATGAACATTTGTTTTTTTTTCCAACTTTTGGCAATAGTGAATAATGTCACTATGAACATATATTAGTTTGTATCCTTGCTTTCAATTCTTGTGGATATATACCCAGTAGTGGGATTGCTCAAGCATATGTAAGTTTTATAGTTAGCAACCTGAGGAACTGTCAGACTGTCCTACACAATGGTTGTACCATTCTATATTGCCACCAGCAGTAGATAAAAGTTCCCATTTGTCCACATCCTCTCCAACAATTGCAATCCTCTGTTTTTTAATACTCACCAGTCTAATGGGTGTAAGATGAAATCTCACTGCAGTTTTAATTTTCATTTCCCTAATAATTAGTGATATTGAGCATCTTTTCATGTGTTGTTAGCCATTTGTTTTTCTTCTTTGGAGAAGTGTCTATTCAAATAATTTGCTCATTTTTTAAATGGGTTGTTTTCTTTTTTATATTTGAGGTATAGGATTTCCTTAAATATGCTGGATGCTAGGCCGTATCAGATATATGGTGGCCAAATATTTTCTCCCATTGAATATGCTGGCTTTTCACTTTCTTGACAAACTCCTTTGAGATGCAAAAGTTTTTATATTTGAAGAGGTCCCATTTACCTATTTTTTTCTTTCATTGTTGGTGTTTTAGGTTTAAAGTTCACAAAACGATTTCTAATACAAGATCTTGTAGAGGCTTCCCTATATTATCTTCCAAGCCCTTTATGGTCTTGAATATTATGTTTAGAAATTGATCCATCATGACTTAATTTTTATGTAAGGTGTGAGATGGTGTTCCTCTATCAATGCTTTGGATATTCCCCAGTTCTCCAAGCACCATTTGTTGAAGAGGCCATTCCCTCCCAGTTGAATGGGCTTGGGGGTCTTGTCAAATTCCAGTTGATGATACATGGAAGGATTGATATAAAAACTCTCAATACAGTCTCATTAGTCAGCACGTTCATTGCTGTGCCAATTCCATGCTGTTTGGACCACTGTAGCTTCATAATATGTTATAATGCCAGTTGTTTGATTTATCTGATTTCAATTTTTCTTTTTCTATATGTCTAAGGCTATTCAGGACCCCTTTCCCTTCCAAACAAATTTCATAGTTAGCTTATCCAATTCAGTTAACAATGGTGCACTAATTTTTATTGAGATTGCTTTAAACCCATAAATCATTTTGAGTAGGTTAGACATCTTAATGATGTTTAGTCTTCCTATCCATGAAAAGGGAATATTTTTCCATTTATTTAGTTCTTCTTTGAATACCCTTAGTTGGGTGGTTCCTCAAAAAACTAACTATAGAACTCCCATATGATCCAGCAATTCCACTGCTGGTCATATATCCGAATAGAAAGCAAAGGCAGAGGAATGGATAAACAAAATGTGGTATATACATACATTGAAATATTATTCAACTCTGAGAAGGAATAAAGTGCTAACTCATGGGATAACATGGATCAATCTTAAGGGCCTGATGTTGAGTGAAGCAAGCCAGGCATTGAAAGATGAATAGTACATGACCTCACACATATGAATTAAGCAAATTGAGCAGACTCAGAGAGCTATTGTCTGGAAAATAAGTTATAAGAAATAGAAAGTTAGAAGGAGGTTGTTAGCTAGCACCTATATGGACAATCTATGTTAAGGTGCAAGACTGTAGTTGCATATTGAAGGGATATGACAGGAGGGTAGTGATATTATTGGGTTGGGTGCTGCAGGGTTGACAGGTGTGTAGATTGGGAAGGGTGGATTGGAAGGTCCAGGGTACTGAGGGAAGGGTTGGAAGAAAGACAAGGTGAACATGGGATTTGTGGGTATGTGGTTGAAAGTACAAAGTTGGGAATGCTCTTATGACAATATGACAAAGAAGTGTTACGGGGTTAGGGTGTTGGATGGGAAGGCATTTGGGGTAAGGCACACCTGGAGCAGGCTTCTAGGGAGTGTGTGAGTGATCATTCTGTCAGAATGCGTTGTATCAGTTGGTGGATACCCACATAGTGAACAGGAAGGGTTTGGATTTCCATCCTCTGGAGGACCAATTTCTTCAGAAATAAGCAGGAGTCTCCTGAGAGAATGGCGGTTCCTAACAGGGAAGGACAAAGCAGTATGTCAAGACCTTAGTGATGTTCCAAGTAACTATTAATCTTGTCATCCAGGAGTGATGCTGGGTAGTCACCATGGTCCCCGAGGGGAAAGGGAGTGAGGAATAGACTAGATACACCAGGGGGTATTTAGTGTGCAATGAAAGTCTTCTATATGATCTTGCAATACTGGACAAAGGATACATTAAGTATTAAAATATATAAAAGTGTACAGTCTAAAATGTAAACGACAATGTAAACCATGAACCATATTTAATAGCTATGTTTCAGTATTGGTATATCAGTTTTAACAAAGGTGCCATCCACATATAAAAACATATGAATAATGGTGGGGGGAAAGGTGGAGAATGTTGGGTATATGAGATTCTCCTGTATTCTGTGTGTGACTTTGTTGTGACCTAAAACTTCTTTGAAAACAAAATGAAAAATAGTGAGATATGGGAATGAGTGGGGAAAGGTGCCACAGTACAGACAGGACACCAGATAGTGTGCTGATGAAAGGCAAAATGTGAAAAAAAAATTTTTTAAGAACATATTTCATTTTTTATAATAGCCCAATCTTTTAATTTAATTTATTTTTTTAAAAAATTTATGCATTTTATCTCATATATTTAAACTTATTGTTTCATTTTCTTTTTAATTGTATTCAGCTATTGTAATGGCTTCATTTTTGAAGAAGTTTTGGATCACAGAAGAGTTACAAATGGGGCAGGGTAGGATCATTGCTGTGGGGAGTCAGTGATGGGGAATGCGTGGGAAGAAGTTCACCTGTGTGTACGAATAAGGTATGTAAAAATGTTAAATGTTCACTGGACATTTTCACAGTGGGTGGAGACTTGCACAATAACAGAGAGAATACTGAATTCCCATCCTGGAGGGCTCTGCCACATTCTATAATGGAGCAACAACAGTTCTCCAAGTGCAGGAGCAGTGACTTGGGAAGGAGAATGATTCACTATGGGACCTTGATATTGATGACTAGGCTTATGAGACTTTGCTCTTGAAATTGAAACTTAGTCTATTGTTATGGGATGCTGAAGGATTGCCTCCCGAGAGCCTTGTTGTTGCTCAAATGTGGCCTTTCTCTAAGCCAAACTCAGCATATGAATGCATTACCTTGCCCCAAGCTTGGGACATGACTCCCGGGGATAAGCCTCCCTGGCACTGACAGATTGCTATCAAGCACCAACTAGCAATGGAACTGGGAAAAGACCCCACAGAAAAAGGGAAAAGTTAAAGACAAATGAGTTTATATGGCTAAGAGACTTCAAAGTGAGTTGGGAGGTCACCTCAGAGGTAACACTTATGCACATCTCAGCAGGATCTCAGACTGCCAAAGTGGCTGCTACCCCAGTTAGTGAGACTCCTGAGGGCTCTGGAGAACCCAGGTCCTATGGCCAGGGTGGATAGCTCTGGAGTTTGGTGCCTTGTGAGTGGGCCCTACTTTGGCATTTTTGCTCCTGAGAATGACAGTGTTGGACTCAGTTATGTCTTCCCTGCACATGGCTCATCTGTCCCGTCTATTTAAACCTATACTTGGTGCTGGAGTTTGTAGGTGTACATCCAGAGACTCAAGTCTTTGGGCTGTCCATGTGCCAGCTGGGCCTGGAATCTCAGTGGAGTTGAAAACCCTTCTCTACAGCTCATTGGAGTCACACAGGACAACTGGCAGGGAGATGATGAACAATGGCTGTCCAAGGGAATGGAGAGAGTCAGCAGCTGCAGAGAGGATACTCCCATCCAATTTGCCAATGGGATATAAGCCTCCTCCCAATTGGATGTGGAGTGGACCTCACCATCCCAGAAACCTTGGGATTGGGAGTAGAACTATGGACTAGATTGGACTTACCGGTATTCTACTATAGACTTATTGTGATGGTGTCTTGCCATCTGGTTTATTAAAGTATTTCTTCTGGGTGCAGTTTTTCTCTTTGGTTTAAGGCTTCCTGTCTTTTCTCCCTTTCTGGTTGTGTAGTAGGAGCCAAGATGTAGTTGGTCCTATAAATTGTGGAGTCTTAAGCTGTCCTCCTTGCCCCAAGGACCAATGAAACTGCTCCCAACTTTCTCATTTGTCAGGGATAGGGACAGAGCCACAGCTGTGTGGAATAATCCAAGTCATGCATACTTTGAACACAATATAAAATAAGTGCAGTGACCATGGGCATCCTTGTCTTGTTCCATATCTTACAGGGAAAGATATAAGCATTTCACCATAGAATATGATGTTAGCTGTATGTTTTTCATATATACACTTTGTCCTGTTGAAAAAGTTTATATCTATTCCTATTTTTGAAGTGATTTTTATCAAGAATTGAGGATGTCTTTTCTGCATTTCTTTCCTACCCAAATTGATTTACAATTTAAATATCTTTCCAAAAAAAATTACCACAGCATTTTTTACTAAATTATAAAAGCTAACCATGACATTTATTTGGAAGGGCAAAGGGCCCAAAATAGCCAAAGACTTATTTCAAAGGAGAAAGGAAATTAGAGGAATCATACTACCTGACTTTAAAACACACTACAAAGCTATAGTCATCAAAACTGCATGGTATTCTCACAAGAAAAGACATATGACCAATGGCACAGAACTGAGAGTTCTGATATAGATTCTCACATATATGGTCAACTAATATTTGACAAGATCAGCCAGCCCACTCAACTATGAGAGAATGGCCTCTTCAACAAATGGTGCTTGGGGAACAGGATATCCATATCCAGAAGAATGAGAGAGTATCACCATATCAAATCATATACAAAAACTAACTCAGAATGGATGAAAGATCTAAATATGAGACCCAAGACCATAAAGTTCCTAGAAGTTAATGTAGGGAAGCATCTGTGAGATCTGGTAGTAAGAAATGGTTTCATAAACTTTACTTCCAAGGCATGAGCAATGAAAGAAAAATTAGATAAATGGGATGTACTAAAATTTAAAATATTTGTGCTACAATGGAATTTGTCAAGAAAGTGTAAGTGCACCTATTCAATGGGAGAAAATATTTGGTAAGCATCTATCTGATAGGGTTCTAATATCCAGCATATATAAATAAATCTTACATCTCAAAAATAAAAGACAAACAACCCATTTAAAAAATGAGCAAGATACTTGAATAGACACCTTTCCAAAGAATAAATCCACATGGTTAAAAAGCACATGACAAGATGTTCATCATTGCTAGCTATTAGGGAAATTCAAATAAAAAACTATAATAATATATCATCTTACACCCATTAGACAGGTGACTATTTAAAACAAAGCAGGACTATAAGTGTTGGAGAGGATGAGGAGTAAAGGGAATACTTATCTGCTACTGCTGGCAATGTAGAATGGTGAAGCCCTTGTGTAGGACTGTTCAGTGGTTCCTCAGGAAGCTAACTATGGAATGGCCATATGATCCAGTAATTCCACCCAGGAGCACAACAATGTTCCTAGTAGCATTATTCACTATTTCAAAAAGTTGGAAGCAACTCATATATCCATCAACAGATGAATGGATAAGCAAACTGTGGTATATACATACAATGGAATATTAATCTGCTGTAAGAAGAAATGCAATATTAACACTTGAGATAACATGGATGAATCTTGAAACTTTATGTTGAGTGAAGAAAGCCAGCCACTGAAGGCCAATTATTTCATGACTTCACTGATATGAATTAAGTAAATTGAGCAAACTCACAGAGCTAGAGTCTGGAAGATAGGTTTACAGGAAACAAAATGGGAGTAGAGGGTGGTGAGCCAATGTCCATATGAGCAAAATCTATGTTAAGTTGGCAGGGTGCAATTAAGCAGTGCTTGGACATGACAGTGCTGTAGTGATGTGATTAGGTTTGGCAGTGCTGGTCTTTGAGGGGACATTGGGTTGTAGGGGCATTGGGTTGGACAATCCATGGGCCTGGGTGGAGGGTTTGGCAAAAGAGTAGATGAACTCTGTGGATTTGCAAGTCTGTGGTTAAACCTACAATTTTAGGAATATTCTTTTGTCAAATATGGCAGGGGAGGGTTATGGAGATAAGGTGTTGTGTGTAGAGGTTATATGGGATAGGGTGCACCTGGGGTAGGCTTCTATGGAATATCTAAGTGTTCATCTTGTCATAATGTATTATCTCAGCAAGTGGAGAACCACGCAATAAACAGGAAATATTAAACTCCCATCCTGGGGTGTTCTGCTCTGTTCTCAATTATAGGGACAAGAATCCCTTGAAAACATAGACAGTGCCTAACAAAAGAAAACAGAACAATATGTCAACCCCTCAATATTATTGCAAGTAACTATGAATCTTATTCTTCAAAAATTGAAACTTGGCAGTTACCACAGTTTCCAAGGGGAGGGGAAGAGAAAAATTGAATAGATGGATCACAGAACATTTTTAGGGCATTAGAATTATTCTGCATGATCTTGCAATAACAAATACAGACCATTTTAAATTTTGTCAAAACCTATAAATGTGTATGGTCCAAAATGTAAAACACAATGTATGTCATTGACCATGGTTATTAGCAATGCTTCAATATTTGTAAATAAATTGTAACACATGTACCATCTCCATGTAAAGTGTTATTAATAGTGGAGAATGGAAAACGGGGAGGGTGTTCAGCATATAAGTATACCATATATTCCCTATGTGACTTTTCTATAACCTAAAGTTTATTAAAAGACAAAATGTAAAAAATGAGACACTGGGGGAATATATGGAAGAAAATGTCACTGTACCTACAAGACAACCAATCTTACAGTGATGAAATATACAATGTCTAAAAAATTTTTATTATTCCAAATATTTTTATTTTTAAAATTTTATTTATTTTTAACAATTATTATACAATTTTTTAATTAATTTTATTTGGCTATTTTGTTGGCTTTTTTAGAGCTTTGGATCACAGAAATGTAACAATTGTGGCAGTGGAGAATCACTGGTATGGGGTGTCAGGGATGTAGAAAAGCATGAGGATGGGTTCACCTGTGACATGCATCTAAGGCATATGAATCCATTCAAGTGTTCATGGGGCATTGCCTTGGTGGGTGAAGACCTACACAATAACTGAAAGAATATTGAATTCTCATCTTTGGAAGAACTGCTACAAGAATCCCCTTAGCACAAGGGCAGTGCCTTGCCAGGCATTTTATGTTGTTGTTTCCACCTGTGAACTTTTTCTTGTGAAATTGAAACTGAGGCTAGTATTATATATTACCTAAAATTTACCTCCTGAAAACCTCCTTGTTGTTCAAACGTGGCCTCTCTCTATGACAAACTCAGCATATAAATTCACTACCTTTGCTGAAACATGGGACATGACTCCTGGAGCTGAGCCTCCCTGGCACTGAAGGATTTTTACCAAGTGCCAACTACCAATGCACCTGGAAAAAGACCTTTACCAAAAGGAGGAAGTCGTAAATGCAAATGTGTTTTTATGGCTAAGAAATTTCAAAGTGAGGCTGGAAGTCATGCCAGAAGTTATGCTTTTGGACATCTAAGCAGGATCTCATTTACTGCCACAGTAAGTGCCTCAAATAACAGGGCTCCTGAGGGCTCTGGAGACATCCAGACACTATAAACAAGGCAGACAAGCTCAGGAATTTGGTACACTTTCAGTGGGACTTAATTTGGAATATATGATTCCCAGTGCGAAAGTTACACTCATTTTTAGTTTCCTGTGGCTCTCCTGCACTTTTATTTGAACCCATAATTATCATTATACTTGTTAAATATATGTACCAGAGACTTAAATTTTTGGTCTGTTCATTTACCAGTTGAGCACTGAATCTCAGCAGAGTTGCAACACCTGTTCCCTAGTTCATTGTTTTCACTCAGGACAACTAACGAGATGATGATAATAGATAATGCCCATCCCAAGGAACAGAGAGTGCCTGCAACTGCAAGCAAGATAATTCCATCCATCTGCCTCATGGGATCCAAGCCCCCTCTCAGTTAGAAACAGAGTGGCATTATTATCCCCAAATCCTCAAGATTGGGGAATGAGCAATGGACTAAAATAGACTTATTATTTTTCTATTACAGATGTATTATTATCCTAGCAATGGAAAAATTTTTATGATTGATGTGTAGGTAGTGTCCACCAGAGGTTCTGAGGGGAGGTAGGGAGAAGAATAGGTGTAATACTGGAGCATTTTCAGAATCTTGCTATTTTCCTGCATGATATTTAAATGACAGATATGAGCCATTATATATTTTGTCATAACCTACAAAATTGTGTGGGACAGAGTTTAAAGGAAAATGTAAACTATAATCCACAGTTCGTAGCATTGCTTCAAAATGTGTTAATCAATTTTAACAAATGTACCACACTAGTGAAGGATGTTGTTAATGTGGGATGGAGAGAGTGTGGGACATATGAGAATCCCCTATATTTTTTATGTAACATTTATGTAATCTAAACTTCTTTAAAAATAAAAAAAAATAATAACAAATACTCAACTGGTGCATAAGAAGACAGCAAAGGTATAAAAATGATTTTGGAATAATATATGGGACAAAGGAAAAGCCAACTGCAATAAGACAAAATAAAATTGACAAATATTTGTAAGTACATTAAGTGTAAATGGACAATATTCTGTGTTTAAAAGACAAAATTTGTCACACTTGACTTTCTTGGGCAATGAAAAGTTATGAATTTGTTTAACATAGAAAAACACATATATCTATCTACAAACAATGAGGATTGACATAAATGAGCAAATAATTTAATTCAATTTAAATGAAATTCTAGAGTAGGCAAAAATATAATAGAGTGACAACAATCAGAATAGTGGTTACATTTTGGTGGATTTGATAAAAATTGGAATGACACAATTTTTTGGGTTTATATACATACACTGCCTCTTGTTAAACTGTACATTTTAAAGATCTGCACTTTATTGTCTGTAAATTTTATCTCAATATAAGTTGTACTACAAAAATCTTATTAAATCTCTAAGCCACACACAAAAAACTGTTCAAATCTAGTGATCATTTCTACAGGATAAAAAGAAGCAGCATACAAACTCTTATTAAGCATTTCATTTACAGGAAAGGAAGATATATAAATATCTTCTTAAAATTTATACTAACAGTGACATTTAATAAACAAAGTGGACCTCAACAGTATTAAAACTTTGTACTGAAAATGATATCAACAAAAAATTTAAAAGCCAGCCTATGGAGAGAGAAAACATATTTGCAAGTCATGTATCTGATAAGGGGAACTTATTTCCAGAATGCATAAAGAATTCTTACCACTCAACAATAAGACCACTATTTCATTTTAAAATTGATGAAACATTTGAATAGACAGTTGCTAACAAAAAAATGCAAAAATTTTGGGCCAAAGCAAAGCAAAGCCACTCAACATCATTAGTCATTAGAAAATGCAAATCAGTGTAACAATGAGATTCCACTTTACACATCGTAGGATGTCTATAATAAAAATAATTTTACAATATATGTATAGAGACAATAACAACATTGGTGAGGATGTAGAGAAATCAGAATGCTTAAAAGTTGCTGGTGGGAATGTAAAATATTGCACCCACTCTGTAAAACTGTCTTGTATTTCCTCAAAAATAAAAAATATATATATATATCATTTGACCCAGCAATTTCCTTCTTAAATGTATGCCCAAGAAAAATGAAAACATATCTAAGAGAAAAGTTGTACATGAAAGTTTAAAACAGTATTATTCATAATAGCCAAATGTGGAAGCAACCCACATGCAACCAATTGGAGAAGAGCTAATGGTTCATACTGTGAAATATTATTCAGTAATAAAAAGGCACACAGTATTGTTACATTCCACAATATGGATGACTCTTGATAGTAGCCAATCACAAAAGATCTTATATTGTATGATTCCTTTTGTATTCAGTTTATAAGTTTATCAAATCTATAGAGACCTATTGTTTCAGGTGGTGAAGAGGAATAGGGAGTGACTGCTAATAGGTGTTGAGTTTCTTTTAGGGATGATAAATTCATTCTAAAGTTAGCTTCTAGTGATGGTTTCACAAGCCTGTGAATGTTCTAAACACTATTGAATTGTACTTTTTATAGGCTTGAATTGTATAATATGCAAATTATATCTCAACAAATCTGTAAAAAATGACTATGTTAAATTGAACAGAATAAAAGACAGTACAACAACTGGCATTGAAATTTTATTCTTATGGCTGTAAGGTATGTAAATATTTCATCAAAATTTAGTACATAATTTTACATTGAATTACTAGTAATGATTAATAATTAAATGTTTTACATTGTATTCAAACATTTAGTTTAATTCATACAGAATGAGTGATTAAGTTTAATTATGAGAAATAAATAGTATGTATCATCAGGAATGCCACCTGTTTCTAATCTAGAAATGGTACCATATGAGCTACATAATGGAGCTTGGCTTCAGCAGCCAATTGTTGAACATAATGCTGCCCATCAAGGGCCAGAGTTCCATGGCGCTAGAGAAGTTTGTGTTCCAAGTACATGAGGAGCATGGCACCTGTCCAAAGCACTTCCTTTTGGGGTAAAGATTAGGTGTCATCCATTAAAATCAGGAGACTTTATAAAATTCAGTTCCAACTAAATTCTCCCAGTTTTCTGTCTTTACATATATTAGATATGTTTCTCCTTTTAAGTCAGTGGTATTAACTTTTAATTTTCTAAAAATTAACTAACAGCAGGATGAAGTCACTTAGTAAATCATATGGAATCTAAAAATTATACCTTCTTCATTATTTTGAATTGTGTGTGCTTTGGATGAAATGGAGAAATTTGCATGAGAGCCTGAGATCTATACATTCCAAAATCTCTGAATCTTTGTGCTAGAAGAGTCAGTCCTTTATGAATCCCCAAAAAGAGAAAGACTGTGTTTCTAAAATAATGTATATCTCTGGTTGTGATACACATTGATTGCATTAAAATTCCTTTGGGAGGACTTTGATTAAATTACTTGATAATATCAACTTCGCACTTTTAATTGGGCTATGTCAGTGGGGGATGACTCATGTTGAGTCTCTGCCCTCTTGGTGGCTCTGTTAAAAATGGAGACATAGAGAGAAACACACAGACACAAGAATAGGAAGTCAACACTTTCATCCTGCCATGTGAGAGAAGACTAGAAGATTGCTTAAGCAGAAAGTCCCCAAGAGGCTGGACCTGTGGAGCAGCTCAAGAAGAGAGAAGCTGCCAAGAAGCTCAAAGAGCTGAGGTCCAGGTAGCGAAGAGCCATATGCCCAATAGCTTGCAGTTGAACTCAGGAACATGAGGTATAGTTGAGACTGATAGAGGAAGCCTGGAAAGACACAAGCTTTCTGTTTGGTTGCCTTCAACTGAGCTCAAACATAGGCAGAGATCAGCAGCAATCTTGTTTCAGCATGTGGCAGCTGATTTTTGTGAGAAAGCACCTTTTATGGTGATTCAATTTGAACTTTCCAAGGCTTTGGAACTGCAAACTTTTCCCTCAAATAAATCTCTGTTATAAAAGCCAACCCATTTCTGGTGCTTTGCATCAATAGCCCTTTGGCAAACTAAAACAGTCCTGTGCTCTAGTTCCATAAGAATAGCATCCCCGTTAGTGAAGAACACACTGGAACAGGACCATCACAAGACTGATGATTGTGGTTCCCAGTATCAAGTGATGCCACAGCTCACTAACTCCAGGTGAGTAAACCTGGTCAAATCACAGCTTAACACAAATTTGTAATTTGAGAAACAGTAGCCTACACACAAAGTACATTTGTAGAACTTCACTAATATGAACTGGTAGAAGTTTTTAGGAATACATATTGAGAGTGTTAGACTTGGGTGAAGGGCAGGATTTAATTCTGGGGAATGGAGAATATATTGAATAAAGACTTGGCATTCAGTATTCTCATAAATATGAACAGTCATACCCTTTGTGTTTGGGCAAGATAATGAGTTATAGCAAACTACACAAAGATATGTGAACATCCTGGGAGAAAGAAAGTTTGACAAAGGGATCATTTACCAAAGCAATTGTGTATTGGGGGAAGGAGGATACTGAGACATTTTTTAGGGTTGTTGAATATAATTTCGGACCTGTCACTGATTCAAGAGGACTTCAAATACTATCAGAACTCTCCGGTGGGAGTGTAGGAACATTAATACCACATTATGAATTGGATTTTGTTTCAAGACTGCTTCAGAGTAGGATTAGTTTGGCTGTGAACCTATCATGTGATTATTTCTCCATTATACAAATGTTTATTTGGAACACATATACTTAGGACCTGGAAGAACCTTTCTAATCATCTCTCTGAAATATGAAACACTGTATCACACAACAGATAGAAAATCTGAAGAAAAATCATTTTTTATAAGGATGTCAGAAATGATGCAATCATGGATTTGTAAGATTCATGGTCCCCATGATATCACCATTGAATTAATTTTTCTGGCTCATCCAAAAAATAGATGAATTGTAGCATATGACTAAGTACTACTATAATATCACACAGGCAATAGCCCGATAGAAAGTATAGTGCAAGGAATATTAACGTGATTAGAGGATCAGAGCTTCTAACACCTGGGTTGTGGTTCTGAACTTGTGAATGAATTTTTCCTAACCCCATGAAATGGCCAAACAAATGAAATTCACCTTATATCGCAAAACAAAATAGTATTTTGCCCAAGGACCATGTTATTTCCTGTCATTTTTTTCATAAGACATTCCTAGGGGATTTCTTCTTATGAACTTTATGCAAAATATCAATGTGATCCACTATATTGATACCATTATGCAAAATAGGCTGGTGAGCAAGGTCATATGAAAAAGAACTGAAGTACTTGAGTTAATTGTCACATTTATGAATGAGGCCATCTTGGACCATGTACTCCATTTGATCTGTCAATATGTTTCCAGGTGAGGCCAGCAGAAAAACTACCTAGCTGAATCCTGCACAAATTGCAGAATCATAAGAGAATAGTTTTGTGGTTTTTTAGCTACATTTTGGTGTTGTGATTTCAAAGCACTTAGTTTTTATTAATTTTTGTGGCTTTATGTTACTAATTTGTGGTTTGTATTGTTTTCTAGTACATAGTAATAGGTAATTTAAACATGACTAATTACACAAATTCCAGAAATTTGAAGATAAAGACCATGAACATATTTCAGGGACAACCACATGATTGAAGTACTTAGAAGTCCTGTAGTCTAGGACATGAAGAGATAACCTCAAAAAATAAAGAAAAAATAATAGTTATTGTGTGACACCTCCTACCACTGGAAAATAGACACAGTACTTGATGGTTCTTTGTATTTTTGAAGGAACATATAATGTACAAGGGAGTGTTATTCTCAGTCAGTGCCTGAGAAGACTGCTAGTTGTCAGTGGAATCCACTGAAAAAAGTAAAGTAACAAAGGACTCAGACTCTTTTTAGGTGAAGATGAGTGTCACCTGAGCAGTTAAAAACCTGAGAGCTGACAGCTGAATGTGGGAAGATCTAGCATTGGTGGTTGGAAGAGTAAGTTGATGAGTATCATTTGTGGTCCAAAGACAAGCTGCAACAATAAGGACTGAAGCTTGATTTTTCTAACCCACTTTACATGATTTTTAGGAGACTAGAAAGGGCACTTGAGGAGTTTGACTTGGAAGTCTACTTGCAAGGAAAATGGATTCTCCCTTAGAGCTTTCAGAAGTAACACAGCCCTGCCAACAGCTTGATTTTGGTTTACCCTCAAAGGTTTTACTCACAAAAACTAAAGGAAAGAGTGGATGCTTATGCTACAAGTCAACATAGAAGTCAGAAATCGTCAGTGACACAATTAAGAAGAAAACCAGTGAACCACATCACTATTGTTTACACTATTTCCCAATCAAGTGGCACTTTTTAAAAGAATGGAATATTTCAAAGTCAACACCTAAATATCCCCAAAACAGAATTTTATAGATAGATATAGATATAAGGTAATTTGATATAAAAAATATATAATATAATCAGATAAATCACAAATGTTTGATAAAATGTTTTGAATTAGTGTGAAAGGGTTTAATGTGAGAATTCATTGGGTTTTAAATTTCAGAAAAATAATTTTTTTAATTATTTTAAAGTGAAACGTCAAAAGAAGACTCAAGCTCATTGTTAGGTCTTTGATATGTTTCTTACTATGGAATGAGACTGAGGAAATATTTTGCCAAGGTCATTATGATGTTGCATCATTCTCTTTAAATAGACCTTTTAAGAATCAGAGAAAAGGCCATTCATTGTCAAAGATGTGGTGAAATAGTAGGTCTCATTAAGTAAAAGAACCAGGACCAACAAAGACTGACTTCTCCCAGCCCTTGAGTATGTGGGTACTAACTATTCATAAAGCAATTTCAAAGATTCTCTGGAACTAACTACTCATAAAGCAATTTTGAAGGCACAATTCCTACTTTATTTTGGTAAGCTGCTCTCAAATTATCTCAGTGAAAGACAGACAAAGCAAAACTGAAGTCCTGGATAATATTGGTGAGATTTTCTTCTAAATTTGTACCTTATAATCTATATAGCAGTTTTATGGAGAAAGGGAATTCTGTTAAATTGCTATACTTTGAGCATGTTTAATACATTTGCAACACATTATTCTTAGAAGCAATGGAGAGTAAATTTAAGAAGAAGCTAATATAATAATATGTATACTTTCATGACTATGATATAGAATGGCATGAATATGAATAAGGTAATGCCAATCCAAAGCTTTATTCTTTCAAAGGAAAGTGAGACATTATCATGTTTGAGACTCTGGAAAGGAAAGAATCATTTGAGTTGGATCTTTATTCAAGGGGATAGCAGGACTCCTTTCTTCTCCTGTAAGACCTTGTGGTATTTGTCAATGTGTCACAATTCAGGGCAGTACATAAATGCCTAGTTTCTGCTGAATGAAATACAGCAAAAAATTCACAGTTGCCAAAAACTGCTATAATTGAAGCTTCCTTAAAATGAAGGATTCCCTTAGTGTGGAATAGTATAATTTTTTATTTCCTAAGGAAAAGCCAAATGAAATTCAGCATGTAAAAGCAAAGGGATGTGCTTGAGCTCCAAATCTGAATTTTCTCATTGAGGTTATTATTACTTTGTATTGCAACAGAGAAGGCACACTTTTAGTTACTACTCCACCCACTCTAATCTGCAGACCCAAGGACATGAACCTCTCAGTTATCCCCCAAACTGGAAGGTTTAGGCACAGTGTTGCTGCAAAGGTGTAGCTTAGAGCAGAGCATTCATTTAAAACTGTTAGGCATTAAATTTTACATGATGTTGAGGAGATGTGGCCTCAAATAAATATAGTTCCCAATGACTTTAAGATACTATATAACCACAGCCTAACATATAATTATATCCTTTCAAAGGATTTATATCTATGACTTGATTTGAGGAAGCACGATGAAAACCCTTTAAATCAAAACTATTCCAAAAGCTATTTCCATACAAACATTCCAGTGACCCTAATAGAGTCCTTGAAATACTACCACTGAATTATCCCAGGCCGATTAAAATTTTCTTTCAGTGATGTTATATTCAGGAAACACTTAATTCATCTGACTGTAATCAGAGGGGGAAAATGTTGGCATATATTTTCTTGTCTATGTCAAAAAGAGGTAGACTTTTCCAGATATAGAAATATTACCATAATCCCAAAAACAATTTTTTTCAAAATTAGGTTGAATATTCTATACATAATAAAATATAAATAAATATTTCAGAAAAATTAATTAGGTGTCTAAACCTTAAAAAATGGGGAGAGAGGTGGGATTCTTAGCTGGGTGACTTTGTGACTCAGAGGATTCACTTTATCTCTTTGGACTTTGCTTCCTCATCTGAAGTGAATGAATTGACTTTGTATGGAGATAATATGATTAGTATAAATGCCCTCCATTTCTTTAAATATTTGTACCATGCAACAGTAAGTACACATTTTCCATTATTCACTAAAGTGATTTTCTGATTGTTCAACATTAGAAACAATGCTGTGATCCATTTTATGTTTTGTCTCAGGTAATTTATTTCTCTCTTGGGAATTTTCCCTGTTGCATTAATTCCATGGGAAAAAAAATCAACAGTGTAACTGATTCATTTCTGGGGACTTTCTCAGAACCCGGAGGTTGAAAAAGGTTGTTTCATGGTGTTTTCTTTCTTCTATACAGCCATTCCTCTGGGAAACCTCCTCATCATTCTGACAGTTTGCACTGGCAACCTTTTCAAGTCTCCTATGTACTTTTTTCTCAATTTTTTGTCTTTTGTGGGCATTTGTTACTCCTCAGTGACAGCTCGTAAGATGATTGTTGACTTATTAGCCATGAAAGAAACCATCTCCTATGTGGGGTGTATGTTGCAAGTCTTTGGGGTACATTTCTTTGGTTGTACTAAAATCTTCATTTTTATGGTAATGGCCTAGGATCCTTATGTGGCCATCTTTAAACCCCTACACTACTATGACCATCATGGACTGGGACAGATGCATCATCATGTTGCTGGGGACCTGGATAGGTGGTTTTTTAAACTCTATTATCCAGGTGGCTCTCCTGGTCCCCCTACCCTTTTGTGGACCCAATGAGATTGATCACTACTTTTGTAATATCCACCCTCTGCTGAAACTTGCCTGTGCAGATACATATGTTGTTGGTGTTGTCGTGACAGGCAAGAGTGGGGTCTTCACTCTGGTGAGCTTTGTTATCTTGCTAATCTCCTATACTGTCATCCTGATAAGCCTGAGAAAGCAGCCAGCAGAGGGCATGTGTAAACTCTGTCTACCTTTGGCTCCCACATTGCTGTGGTCATCATCTTTTTTGGTCTCTGTATTTTCATGTACTTGTGCCCCAACACTACCTTTTCATAGGATAAAATGGTAGCTATCTTTTATACCTTTATCACCCCCATCTTAAATCCCCTGATTTATACACTGAGAAATGCAGAAGTAAAGAATGCAATGAACAACCTGTTGGGCAGGAAATATTTCTGGGAGGCTAATGGCAAATAGTTTGAAGTAATAATAATTTAAATTAATGACCTAATATTTTCTCAGCCTTAATTAACTCATCTGCATAATGAAGACAATAAATAGCAACCTCACAGGGTTTTTGGAAGGAACAAATTAGAAAATAACACAATTTACAGATGTAAAATAGTATTTATCATCATTATTATTATATTCACACTAATATTTAATAATCAGATAGTTTTTCTAAAATATCTAAACCAGAAAAATTTTATTAAAGTAATAATATCTTAGGACCGCACTCAACATTATAGTTTTCTTTTCCCAATCCTTGCCTTTTTGTGATTTTCTTTACAGAGTGAAAGTCTGCTGTGACATATTAGGCACTCATTTTGTGTATATTATGTGAAAGATAGAATAAATAAAACTAGAAATGTTCTGTACTGAAGCATTGCAATATAAGTTCCTCAAAATACAGATTCCTGAGAAAACCAAGCCTAGCAAGCTTAGTAATAAGAGTAGAGGACTGAGCAGAATGTAAAAGGAATGAAAGAAGTTTAAAAGACAAAAGACCTGTTTTCCTCTGGTGACAGGAAAATACTTTTCCTTTCTCTTTGGCTCAATTTCTTTTCCCATTCAAGGACATTAGACAAATTTAGCTGTAAGACCCCTCTTTTAAATGTAACTCCTATGAATATGCTTCTGTTACCTGGACTTTAATCTTTGCCTCCACTCTGTAGCCAGAGTCCCTATTAATAACACATGAGTGACAGAAAAATTGAAGAACTGAATAAGAACAGACAAAGTTGAAGATAAGGTTACTATGAGTCAAATCAACTGGGCAAAAACAATTTACTGTGAGGCATGGTTGGTAAACCATATTTATTCCAATGTTTGAACCAAACAGCTTTAATGAATATAGTGAGCCACATTTCTGACCACTTTGTTGATGAGCCTAATCAGAATTTCCTGTTCTGAATTCCAGAAATACTCCTGGAGAAACCAAGTTATGCCTTCTCATGTGAATGGACATTGCCTCAGTGATATGTTTTTCCTTCACTGTGAGACACACCTGGGCTCTACATCTACAGCAGGTGAACTTATCACTAACTTCCCCTCTGCCATTGTCCCATTGACTTTTCCACAAATCAGATTATCCATTTACTGTTTACATGTTAATGGTTCTGGTTTGTGTGTGTGCATGTGCCTCCGAAACTATACATACTCAATCCTTAAGAAATGTGGCTTCTGTTGAAGAATTGAAGATAAGAAAGATCAAATTCTGCAAGAACTCTGGTCTAAAATGTATACTGAAAAATCAAAATCCTTTGCCCTGGGATCACACAAATCCATGGCTATTGTTCCAGTATGGACATTACTCACTATGGGTCTCCATTTCCTCAATATTAAAATGAAGACCACATTAGTGCTTCTTCAACCTGTCTGACAATTGGAATCATCCTGAGAGATTTTTGAACAGATAATAAAACCTAGAATGAGATATTCTGATTATGTAGGCCAGGGTTAAGAGTTACATAAAAATCTGTATTTTTTAAAAGTTTCTACAATAATTTTTATATAGCCAGTGTCCCCTGCACAGGAAACTTGAATCTGGAATTATTGGGACTAAAACTTTAAAATTCTTACAGCTTAAGGGGTCAGTGAGTCATTGGAATCCAAAGATCTTTACTTTGGGTATATAGCCCCATCTTCTCTGCTTACCAACACCGAGAGAGCTGAAATTGAACTGGATGAAAAAATAGAAATAAATACAGGTTACACAATACGCATCCCTTTACACTTTTGCTCTAAAATATTAGAATTTGGGGGTAAATATTACTGATATTGCAGGTCTGAGGCCCCTAAGAAAGTAAAAGTTGCTAGGTTTATGACTCAAAAGGTTGAAAAGGGAGCAAGTGAAATATTACTCAAGTTTCCACTAGTGATAGTAAAAACTTTTTCTCAGTCACAAAAATTTCTCATAGTGAATCTCCATCAGAAAAGCTTAGAGAGTCTTGTCTTGGTTCTTTGGAAGGCTATGACATAGAATGATGAGAACTCAGACTCTCCCCAGTTTCAGGGAGCAATTCTGTTCAACAACAACAATTTATTCCATAGATGTATAATAATAACCCTAGCTGTCAGCTTTTTGGCTTTCTAATATTGCTGCCAGAAAATGAGGGATTGACTTTATGAAAAAGAGGCCTTCATTAATGAAAAGAAATGGCACTATTTCTCATTTTCCAGATGAAGAAATGTATTTCATACTGCAAAAGAGTGAAAATATACCCCCTTGTGCTTTCTCATTAGTGGTTATACTTCTGTTCTCTGAAGCATAAAATAGTTTAAACACATTTCCCTGCAACACTCAATTCAATGTGAAAAGATAGCTTTCATATTCCTCCATATGACATCCCTTTTAATCATTTAGACATATCCAGGAGATTAAAAAAATTCTCACATATCAATTTCTCCAGAAATTCACTATTTGTTTATTCATCATTTTGTCACTGTTCTAATGTATCCAAACATGGCATGGCAACCAGGTTTGAATACAATATGAACTTATATTTTATGCATGAGAAGAATGAGTGTTACATGGAGTGTACCTGAATTCAACCTGAAGACTGTGATTATACCCAGCCATGGCCATCTTAGCATAGATGAACCCCAACTAATCCACAGACACATGAACAAGAATTAAACACTTGTCTAATAAGCCATGAGTTTTGGAATGTCTAGTTACACAGCATTACTGAATGGAATGGCATATTAATGGCAAGGTTAAATTGTGGAAGAGGGGATTTTGAGGCATGTTCTTGATAGTATAGAGTCTCACATATACTTATTATGAAATAATTTGCAAGGAGAAGTGAAAAAAAAGGAAAATTTGATACAATGGATATGAGGGAGAGCACATAATTTTGATCATACACATAAAAGCCAAATTCTCAATATCTAAGTATGCAGCCAACCTATCTTCTGGTATTTCTTCCAGGTATAAGATATAGGAAGAGAACCATGCTTGGGTAGATTCCCTTTCACCTCTCCCTTGTTCATAAGTTATAGGAAGAGTTTTAAGAAAAGATAATACATGCCATGTTCAAATGAAACTAAATAGGCAATTTTTCATAATAATCAAATGATAAATAATAAAGATGGGATTCAGGCATCCAGCCTAGCAAGATATTTAATCTATTAGAGATGCCTCACAGCTGAAAGAGTAGAATAATAGCTTGTATCTAATTCACATTCCAACATTGGGCTAAACATTGTCCGGGGCAGAATCTCCCATAATACTTATATTATATCCCCCTTTATCTTTTTCATCCACTATTTTCCCAAGATATACTGGATTTCTCACAAGGACAATATGCTTGCCTGATTTCTCCACTATCCTGCTTGATATGTAATGGGTGGTAACCTAATGTTATTCTGATTTGACATTAAATAAATATGTTCAATAAGTAAAGTACACTGGATTTACTACAAAAAAGAAGGAAATGAACCAATGAAAATGAATGATTTTTTTTCAAATTAAAATATTTTACTCTTACTTTCAAATTCAAGTTTAAAATAGTCCAATAGTAATATTTGGCCAAAAATTTATAGCATATTTGGTGGTGGGGATCTGTGAGCTACATCTTCTCATAGAGATGGAGTTGAGATTTTATTACTTAATATGTATATTTTTGCACAAGGTATGATTACATTATCATATATTTATCAATTTTCCTCAACACTGATGGTTATAATGTCCACCTGTAAATTCTAAATATACCACTTTTTTAGCAAATGCAATTACTTTTTGTAACTATATATTTTCCAACAGTAGAGCCCTATTCTTTTTAGGGATTGATCACTAAGAAATATAGATGGTTCCTGGAAATATTCCTTCTTTTTTTAATTTATGTTAACAACCTTGATCTGTAGTTTGCTTCATTATCACAAGTTTTTCTTATAACTTTTGGAACTAGTTTCTTCTTTTGCTACCACTAATGCATTTCATTTCTGGCTGTAGGGAAGAGTCTTCCCCCACATTGCTTCTTTGAACCTGCTTTAATATATTCCTTTTCCATTCAAGCTAACTGGGAAATCACTGAATTTATCTGTGAAGGCTCTGGTGTTTCAATAACATATAATGGAATCTCTCTTACCCTGTTCCTGGAATCTTACCACATTTGTGAACCACCGAGTCAGTGGTTCACAAATGTGCCCCTTAACCTTTTAAGAGAGGCCTCAATTACACAAGCTTGTTACTCCTTGAAAGTTTGACCAGAAATATGCCTGAAGCTTAGGAGTTCTTTTCACTCTTTCTAACCTTGTATGAAACAACATGATGCTCTGAAGTGTGGGATCGTCAGCCTGTGAGAGCATGAGGGAATCAAACGGTGCAGCTCAGATTTCCCATGGGAGATCATTTTTGTGGGGTGAATATTGAAAAAGGAAAATCAAGAGACAGGAAACAACCAGGCATACAATTCTTTTTCATTTTATTGCTTTCATAGATATTATTAATGTGCAATATTTCTTGCCTGCCTTTCTAAACATGCTCATTGACACAGAATAACTCAGCCATGTTTGATGTGATGTTCTTGCTGGCTCTCTCACACCTTCCTTTTTATTGGTTTTCCCATATCTCTGCTTCACTTCCTTTTCCCCTCAGACCAATTTCACAAATATTTCATTTTGCAAAGTGTTAGCATACAATTTTGCCTCAGGTTTGGTTTTACATGGAAAGTGGTCAACAAAAAGAATCATTAAGGGGATTTAAGAAGATTTGTAACTTATACTAATTAGGAGGAATGTATTTAGTGTATACCAAGCTTTTCAAAAATTGCATGTTCAATGGATGGGCAAGAATTTTAGTAAACTGAGGAATCTTGTGGAAAGAGGGATCCATCAGCTATAAAAGGTTAAACCAGAGGAAATGAGCTAGCCCTCATTACTTGTTCTCAAAGTATAAAAGGTATCAAATTTCATAAATAATAATAAAAACTTAAAACAGTTCTGGAAAAAATAGAAACAATCATGGGTACAAAAGATAAAAACAAAAGATAGAAACAAAATATAGAAACAATCATGGATACGAATTCTAATTGGAAATTAATTACATGGCCTCATACCCTATAACTCTAGATTTTTTTTTACCAAATAGCCAGGGAGTCTTTGTGTGTTTGTGAGCCATGCTCTATTATTGTACCTAGGTCAAGAAAGCATGCAGAACTAAGCTGAACATCATAGTGTAAAGCCCATGCCCATAGTCTACATGTTACGTTATTATGAAAGTCACTATGAAAACTAATCATTAAATATCTTTCATAACATACATATATACATATTTACATATTTAGAGAGAGAGAGAGAAGAGAGAAGGGGAAGGGAGGGAAGGAGGGAAGGAGGGAGAAAAGAAAGCAAGAGAAAATGAAATAGTAAGATTATTGCCAGTAATGTTTGAAATATATTTAAGCCTAAATCCAAATTTAAACATCCAAATCTGAAATATTAACTAAGTAATACTTTCAATTAATGATTTACCCAAAATTACAATGTGATAGATCTTTTATCTTGATCAAGAATTTTAAAGGATTGTCTCAGTCAAAAAGAGGTTTACTGAGAAGGAAAATTGTCTCAGAAATTAGGAAAGATATTTGACTGTGTTTAGAGACCCTCCTGGGGAAAGTATGGGAGCAATTTTGTCATAGAATTTAACAAGATTATGATCTTCTTGAGGTAATCCGGATTCAATTATCCAATCATATGTTTTACTTAACAACTTTAACCAGACATTTTTTCTATTTTATCTATTCTAAAAATCTCATTCAACTCTGGTCTTCACTTTTTCTCCTACACAAGTCTTCTATCAAAACAGAAATCTTTGATCTGTCTTTTATGAATTCTGCTCCCTTGCTGGTAAACTTGAAATAAAACTATAGCAGTTGTCATCAAGTTACATATATATTTTTTCACCTGACTACTTGTCTCTCTAGCTGAGAATTTGATACTGAAAAACTTTTTAATCTACTGAGTTTGAGTTTACTCATCAGCTAAAGAAAGACAATTAGATTATTATTTCAAAACTAGCATTTATGATTACAAACCATACTACGATTTCTCAGAAAAAAATCTCAATTTCTCACAAATACTTGTGTTAATTGAAATAAAACTGCATTATAAAACTCTTAATGTCATTATAATTTGTTAAATTATTACTTGAAAATACTTTTCAAACCTGTGGAATTTCTAAGACAAATGGACATTCGATAAGAAATTGAACATTTGTAGTTAACATTTTAATGGTAATAAAAAAATTAATTTAAGCATACTTTGGATCAAGACGTGTCAGTGAGTATTTGCTCTTGTCATTACAATCCCATTGGCACTAAGTAGTTATCTTAAGTGGAGATTCCTCAACTGACACTGAAATTTTCACTGGGGTGTCCAGATTTCCCAGACTTCCCAGACATTTCAATGAAGCCAGGGATACTTGTCACCTGACACTATACCATTTTATGTCTATTATTTGAACATAATTATTAGTAACACCACCTTTTATTGTCAGTGGTGGTCAGGTTGGATAATGAATTACATGGCTAACCTTTTTACCAATAAAACTTTTCATTGCTAAGTGTAGAGGGTTTAGAGTATAGCATATGCATGGTATGTATTACTATTATTATTAAATTATTGTGATTTTTAAAAATGATCTCATTAAAATAATTTTGGGAAAAACCTCCAAATTTTTCTATATATTACTACTTTAAAAATAATATTTTTATTGCTTAGACCGTACATAAATAATTTTTGGTCTTTATATTGCTGCAATGTTCACAAAACAGCATGGGATGAGTTCATAAATATAGATCTGAATTTCTGATGCTCTGTTTTTTAATTTTGATAAGAAGTACAGGAAACATCACAGGTCTTATGGGCCTTTTAAGCCTGGGATGATCAGTATTAGTGTAGCTTATGTATGTTTGGAGATTCATTCATGAAAGCAAAGTATAGAAAGATGGGCTCCAGGTAGCGTCCTATGAATAAAATCCAAAGGAAAATTATAAAGAAGAGTGAAACAAGACATTAACAAGGATAGAATGACTAAAAATGTCAGGCAGGAAACACAGATACAGAAAGAAAAAAGTAGGTGAAGGTAAATTATACTACTAATGTACTGATGCTAGTGGTATGTTTATTTTTGCTTATAGAAGAGTTCATGTTTTAGTAAACTTGACACAATGTAAACATCACTTGAACAGGGTGTGTAATGAGTAGCAGAATGCTTTTCAGATTATTTGCTTTCTGATTAAAAATGGTTTCTGGCATCAGTTTTCCCTTAAGGCATTCTTCATCTCAAATTTTCTCAGCATGTGATCAGAGGGTTGAACATGGGGGGAATGATGGTGTAGAAAAGAGCAAACACTTTATTTTCTGGAAAAGTTGTGATTGGTCTAATGTAAATAAAGAAAATATGCACAAAAAACAGAACCGCATGGTAAAGAGCTGTGCCATGCAGCTAGTTTAAGAAATTGTGTTTCTTTCTGTCACCAAGTCTGCAATTAACTTGGCTGTCACCTTTGAGTTATAACATACATCTGAGAGAGCAAGGTAATTAAGGAAGAAATACATGGGTTGGTCAATAAGCTGATTGCTTGTGATAGAAGTCATTATCAGCAAGTTTCCCATCCAAATAGTTTTGTAACAAAATAAGAATAATAGCACAAATATTTAATTTTCTTGTTCTGGGAAATTCCCAATAAATATAATAAATTCAGTGACATTATTGGTGGCTTCCATGGTCTAATGCAGTTAAATGTTCGGAAAGTTTATGTTAAAAAAATGACATGTCAAAATCAGAAATATTAATAAGCACAACATACAGCTGTGACTGGCTATTGGCATACATTGGAGTTTAATTTATTTTTTTAATAAACAAAAGATTACATGGACTTATGAAAAATTTGTTATTATTAAGGGTGACTGAATTATTTATTCTAGAAATAATTATTTCATAAATTGTCCCAAGAGAATTTTTCAGAATATGACATATTAGTACTTCTATAATCAGATAAAACATAAAAGTTATTTTATGGAAATAACCTGAGTTTATGTCATGGATGCATTCAATCCTAATTAATTTGTCCATATGTGTTCATAGTTATAAGCACATCTTTATTCCTTTCCCAAGGTTTAAGTTCATTTTAACACTGTGTTCATGTGGACTTGAAGAACCTGATTCTTCCAGGAAACAATGCGATAAATTGTACTTCGAAATTTCTCTTAATTAAGGAAATTAAAATTTACAGTTCCAACATCTGCATTTTATTTCCAATATTCTTTTTTCTTAAGAATAGATTCAGAAGATCCTAAATTTCATGTTTAGCTGAATATACAGAGAGCTTGTTACCAGGAGCTATAAGCAATAGCTTTACACTTACACAAATTCACCAGGTATGTCTACAGCCAGGTTTCTTCACTTCATAATCCCAACTATTCTTAATCTGTTCACTAAAATAATAATACACTTGCCTTCTGTATAACACATGGGTCTTTTCAAAAGCTGAAATCAACTACATGAAATAAGAGCTTCAAAATATTGATGGCAAAATAAAGACAAAATTATTTATTCAACAAATATTTTTATTTTCTACTATGTAACATGTACCATGTTAGGCAGCAGGAATAGACTTTTAGACTTTTTAGTGGAAAATCTTGCCACTCATGGTGATAACATTAAAAAAGCAAAAGACATTTCAGAAATAAAATAGAATTCCATTATTTCATCTGCTCAAATTTAGCATGAACTAGGGGGATATTACATAACTATTCTTAATTTGTTTCAAAGATTTTTACAGTAAATCTAAGGAAAACCAATATAAAACTATAAGTTGCATTTCTTAATGGGCTTAATCATCTTGTGTCCCCTAATTCTGAACAAAGCCTATGAAAAGCTGGGAAAGTACAGTCAATGTGCACAGGAAGGAAGCATTAACTCCAGTAGATTATTCCAAACAGGAATACTTATATCTCAATCTTAATCAT
Organism: Cabassous unicinctus; assembly: GCA_029593785.1. NCBI lineage: Eukaryota > Metazoa > Chordata > Mammalia > Cingulata > Chlamyphoridae > Cabassous > Cabassous unicinctus. The sequence goes on from JAQZBX010010705.1 coordinate 43,194, forward strand.
TCTTACAAGATATTAGATTAGAATATGTAAAACTTTTATTTTAAATTGTAAACCGACTCTGTGATTTATTATTTTGTAAGACTTGGGATTTAGTCTTTCACTACATTCTTTAGAAAAAGTTTTGTTAATAATTGACTCCTTTTTTTTTAGTATGTTTGAAGGATATATGGGGTAACATACTGGTTGTTCCCTTTCTATTTGCACCCAATAAATAATTTAGGACAGGACACCTGTTGAGGGATTACACTTCAGGCCTTCACCTTACACTATGTCCTTTCTAATTCTGAATAATAAATTATCATAATAACAGTGCTCACAGTAGTCTCCTGGAGTTCGACAGAGGTATTCCATCTCAATTTTAATTACTCTTTGGGCCTTTGCAATTCATTCCATATACCATGGCAGATAAAGGCCTCTAAATGGTTGGTTCCTTTTATTACATCCATGCTCAAAAGACATTTGCTGCTCCATCACTAGCAAGCTTTCCTTGACTCTTTAAACCTATGGAAATCCTTATCTCCTTTAATATTCCCAAAAGTACTTCCAAATATCTCATCATTGACATTTTGAACAGCCAGGAAATTAATTCTTTTTTAATTTCTCTGAGGCAGTTTTGTCATTCATAACTTGGTCAAATTGTCAGTGCATAAACTTTGCATTCAGACAAGAGACCAGAAAAGAGTCATGGCCATATAATCTGGGGCAAG